>PVKA01019003.1:18492-42912 GCA_004027165.1 Ctenomys sociabilis | reverse complement strand
GCAAGTGCTTATTCTACTGAGCCATCTCTACAGCCCCTCTTTGTTCCTTTTTTCAGTGTCAAATATTTAACTCAACCTTTCACATTGATCTGTCTATTCAGCCCGTTTATTTATTGATTTTTAAACATTTGCTAGGCTTCTCTGATTAATGATGCTCTTGCCTCAGCCTCATGGTTTGCTGGAAATATAGGCACAGGCAACTACATGTGACAATTTTCTTTTTATTTCTTTTATTTTTGTATGTTTGTAAAGTAAATAAATCAGTAATACAAATTTAAACATCAGATTTCTCCTCTTGAATGAGGAACTGAAAGTATAAGTAAGGAGTAAAATACCAAATACGAAGTAGGAAGAACTTGTTCAAATGACAATGGGCACAGAAGATGGAGAATAGAGGGAGGAAAGGAAGGGGAAAAGGATTTAGTTGAAAAGTGTTGACAAGAAACATGCACATGGAACTTTTGTGTAGCGAGCAGAAGATAGGTTGAAAATATAGATGGGAAATGGAGCAAAAGTAAAGAATGAACATGTGTTATATTCCTGTATGTATCCCTTACAGAGTGATATGTGTAATCATTTTTTATGCAACATCTATTAATAAAAATAAAATATAAATTAAAATTGAATTATTGATCACATAGAAATCCTCATATTTAATGTATGTTTCACTGCTGTAATTTTCATTTTAGTATTATTTTGAATATACCTGACAAATTTTGATAAGATATATTTTCATTTATTTTGAACTATTTTTAAATTTATCTTGAAGTTTCTCTCTCTCTCTCTCTCTGTCTCTCTCTCTCTCTCTATCTATCTATCTATCTCTGTAGGACATAGTCTATAGGATCTCACTACACGCATCGGACTCATAGTGATCCACCTGTTTTCAGCCTCCCAAAAGCTGGGATTACAGGTGTGTGCCACCATGCCTAGTCTCAATTGCTGTCTCAGTGTGCCTCGGGATTGGGTCCTGCACTATCCACTGGGGATCGAACCTGGCCTCTGTGCTCTGCCTAAACAGGTGCTTTAGTCTGCTGAGCTATCAGTAGCTCTTGAAATTTCTTTTTGATGCATGGGTTTTTTATTTATTTTTTAATCTCCAAGAATTATTGGAGCATCAAACTATATTTCAATTATTCATTTCTGTTTGTAGTGTAGCCTGACAGAATACATTACATGATTTTACTTTTATTTATTTATATTTGGTTAAAGTTTATTTTATATTCCAGAGAGTGATATGTGTTGATCGAAGTTCTATGAATGCTTAAAAAGAAAGTACATTATGTTAGATGCTAAGGGTAATCGACTGACATCAATTATATCATCAAATTGACAATATTGGTGACTTTAACTTCATTCTTTGTGATTTCCTGCTGCCTAAACTGTCCATTTCCATAAAGTACTCTTCCTTCCAATATATTTCCAATTATAAGAGTAGATTCTTCTATTTTGTTCATACAGTTCTGAGTTTTTGTTCTTTGCATTCTTATGATGTTTGTAGTGATATGTTGATGTATAAGAATCACTGAAATTTTAGGTCAGTTATTTATTGTGATATCTCTCATATCTCAGATATATTTTCAAGTTCTTAAGTCTACTTTCTCTGAAATTATCCTATCCACCCTGCTTGACTTGAAAAGGATTATCTTCCTTGATTTAAACAGTACCACTAAGGTTTGCCTTTCACATTAATACACTTGTCTTTATATACAAAGTAGTTAGGATAGATATACAGCTACTTTCTCTTAACTCAATGAGAGGAAAGATTTATACTGATAGTATTTGGACATTATTTCATGTCTACATCTTGTACTATGAATAGCCATTACAAAGACAACAATATGCAATTTATTAATTATTGAAACTGTCCTACTAATTGGTTTTAAAAGTCTCATCCTATTTGTTTCTCAATAAAATTAATAAAGAATACACTTGTCTTTGTTATTAAATTAGGTCTATTACATAATATATGCCACTGTGTTTTATTATTTTTCCAATGAGATGAAGCCTACTTTTTAATACTTATTTGGTAAATTAATATGCATAAGCTTTTAAGTGGCGATTGTTATAATTGGAATAAGAATTGTTATATTTGGTACTGTTCTCTTTACTTTTCCCCTCTATTTTTCGTTTTTTTTTTTATAGCTTTAAGCTTCACTTCTCTTGCCCTTAGAAGCTATAATTAAATATTTATGCTAGATAATTTTGCCTTTATAACATATAAATTCAACATTTTTTTTACTTTTTCTATGTTTTTCAAAATATCTGTGTAACTGATTGAAAACTTCTTTTATTTAATACTGTAGTTCATTGCAGAATGTGTAATTTCCAACAATAGCATGACTCTGTTGCCTCCTTTCTCATTTTTTCACTGGTGTCATTAATTTTGCATACACTTAGTACACAAAAAGTATATATACATATACAGACACAAAAAACTGAATTAATCTTTGATATTACCTAACAAATTAGGTTAATTCAGCTAGGAATAATAAAATTAAGTTTACTTTTCTATAAAATATTCTGTACCTTTTTTATATCTGCTTTCAAAATTTATTATTATTAATTATTATTATTGTTGTTGTTGTTATTATTATTATTTTGTGAAACCAGGAATTGAACACAGGCTCTTGCACTTACCAGGCAAGAGCTAAATTTACTGAGTCATCTCCTTGACACCAAAATTTATCAATTTTTTTGCCAATGAAAAATACCATTTATCATTTTTGATGTCTTTGGTGGGGGTTCTGAAGATTGAACTCAGGACATTATACATACAAAGCAAGAACTCTACTTGAGTAACATCTCTAACACCATTTATCTTTTCAAGACATAGTTTTTGTTATGTTCTCATTTTATACTTCCACCCAAAGTCTCATGCTGTCATAGCTAGGTTTTTTCCAAATGTTTCTGGTCTAGTGTTTGTGAAGCTGGAATTAATTCATGACACAATACTGGGCCCCAAGATTCCAGAATTAATGTTCATAGTACTACTCACCCTAAGTAGCCTGAATAAGATAAAAGGGGCAGGAAGATACTGTTAATATCCCCTTGTTGTTTTTGTTATCTTGTGCATGCCCTGAACTGCATGCCCTGAAATGTTATCTTCTGTCACGCCTTTCTCTTAAGTCATCTGTCTTGGAACCAACTGATCATGAGTGAAACTTCTATAAACTGTGATCTCCATAAAGCTTTCTCATAAAACTTTGGGCTTTACATAACTTGTTTAAAATAATTAAGATAAGAAAGACATTTATTGCCAAAAATTCTTTAACTTTCTATTTTTACAGTTAGGTCATTTTGTCCTACTTTTAAAAGGTAATTGTAAAGAACATAGATATCTATGTCATGGTTTCTTATTTAGATGTTGTACTATACTCTGTATTCGTTTCTGGAGTCTATAAATCACGCAAATTATCACCTTTGCATTTCTGTATATAAAGTAATTTTCCTTCCTTTGGCTGTTTTTTTTTTTCCCCCCCTTTGGCTTTTTTAAAAGCTTTTTTTCCTTCATCACTGACTTTCTATAGTTGGAATATGCAATTTCCTTTTTCTCTTTCTCTTTTTTTGACATTTATATTGTGCCACATTCTTCTGCAACTATTTATTAGTGTCCGAGATTAATGTAAGTAAATTATGTGTGAATAATGTTGGAAATACTGCTTTATTTTCTCTTTTTTGTATCCTTTTGGTTTTGCCAATAAACATATGTACATATTCCAGTTCTGTCTATATGTTGGATATTATGTTCATTTTGTCATTGCAGTGCTTTGTTCATTTTTCAAGCTTAGAAGTTTCTTTGGTCACATGTGATTAAACTCAAACTTAATTGGCTTGGCAATGACTTGTCTCCATAGGAGCCCATAAAGATATTCTTGATTTGTGTTACATGATACTTTAACATATTTTTCCTTGAAATTTCCATCTTTCTATATATCACATACATAATTGTGTGTTGCAGTTTTTCTGTGAGAGTCCTTAGCATTTGAATTATAGACATTTTTAATTTACTATTTGATTATTTCAATATCCTTGCCATATTGGAACTTACCTCTGATAATTTATTTTCCCTGTACCGTAAATTTTATGTAGTTTAAGTACGATGCCACATACCTGTAACTCTAGCACCTGGGAGACTGAGGAGGAAGGGATCATGCATTCACATCCAGCCTGAACCACACAGGTATTAGCTAATAAAATATAGATTCTCCTGTGTCTTCCTAAAAGGATTTCCAAAAATAATAATACATAGAATATTGATAAGAGAATGAGAAGGAAAGGCTTTAACTTTAGTTGTGCGAAACAGATTTCTCTGCTATTTTCACTTGCTGGAATTTTATAATTGCCCAGCACTTGCATGTTCACGGTTCACATATCTCATGCTTTTAAACCATATCAACCTAAGACCATTTAAATAGTACCACCTTCTTTTTCACTCAAGAGCAACACTGAGGATATTTTTAATTTATTACAGATCCTCTAAACCAATTCATAAATGAAGGCCTTTTGAAAAGCACGTTCATAGAAGATTGATCTTGGTTAGTGCACACCCAGTGTGAACTTGAAACATGAGCCTAACCCAACTCTACTACTCTTGTTTATCTCAAAATCATGAATTTCTACACAGCACGTTAACTTAACTTTCTTAAGAGAGGTTCTATCTCTATTTGGTTTTAAAATACACTCAGGTGTACACATAGCACTTGGTTTCCCAATAAAGCTTTGCTTACATAATGATTTATAAATGATATAAAAGCAAAATTGTGATTATTAAAGTAGAAGAATTGGTCTTGAACTATTAACATGAGTTAAGCATTTGAGGCATCTTTCTTCAAGATGACTATGAATGAAGTAGGGCTGGCCAAATAGCTCAGCAGAGCTATTTGGTTCACATTTAAAATTTTAAATTTTAAATTCCTGCTTAGGCAGGGGTTTGACCTTTGGGCCTGCCATTCCAGCCCCACCCCCATGGGCCAAGCTGAGACAGCAATTTAGCCTGGATATGGTGGCATGTTCCTGTAATCCCAGCACCTGTGAGGCTGTAAACAGGAGGATCACTACGAGTCAGATCTACACAGTGAGACCCTGTACACCCTGTCCTAAATACAAAAAAAGAAAAAAAAATCAAAGGATACAATGTTATAAACAATTATATACCAAGAAATTAGATAATTAGATGAAATGACTAATTTTTAAAAAACTATGAGCTAACAAACTGGATGCAAGAACAAATAGACAATCCAAGTAAATGTATTGCAACTAAAGCTATTTCATTAGCACTCAGAAGATAAAGCCCTCTCCCAGATGACTTCAGTAAAAAAATATTACTGAAAATCTAAAGAAACAGTACCAGTTCTTTACAAGCACTTCTCAAAAAGGAGAAGAGAAAAAAGTAATTTCCAATTAAGTCTCTGAGCCATATAGAAACTTCAAACACATATCATTTAAATACGCTACAGGAAAAGGTAATTACTGACTAATCTCTTAAGAATATGGTTTTAAGACCTGCAACAAAGTAATATCCACCATATTCAGCAGCATATAAAAATATTCATGCACTATTAGTGTGCTTTCTGAGTTTTACCAGCTATGTGGCTTATTTAACATCTAAAATTTAATATAAGAGTTCATATCAATAGAATAAGGAATAAAACCACATAATCCTTTCCATTGAAAAAGCATTTGACACTAAACTACACTTTTATAAGAAAAGAAAATTATAAACATTGTTATAGGTGAGGTTTTCTTCTCCATTATTAGGGGGAATTTATAAAAAAACTGACACATATAATTTTAATAAGACAGACTAAAATCCTTAACTACAAAAATCGTAACAAAGAAACAGTGTCAACACTTTTATGTAATTGTATGTCAAAAGCTATAGCTCAGGAAATTTAGAAAAAAAAGCCACTCATATTTAAAACTTAAAGCATTTCTATTTTCAAAAGCTAAGAAATTTTTATATAGAAAATCTAAAGAAATCTACTAAAAGGAATACCCAACAGAAATTCATCTTGGTGGCATAAGACAAATGCGTAAAAACAAATTACATATAGGTAAACTTGCAATAATCTAACCAAAGTAAATTAAAAACAAAATTCAATTAATAATGGATAAAAGTATTTAAGAAATTAAAAAAAGGAGCACAAAAGTTATAAATGAAAAATGCAACCTATTATTGAAAGAAATGTGTAAAGATTAATTAAATGGTTCAAAACCATGTGGGTCACTCCTACAATCCTAATATTAAGACCATGAAGCATCAGGGTTCTATGTGTTCAAGGCCAGCCTGAACAAAGAGGTGACTCTCCTTCTCTCCTAAAAAATGTAAAAAGAAAATTATAAATGAATTACATAAATATATAGTTGCATTACTATTTTTGTGAGTTGTAATATCTAGATATGAAAGATCTAGATGTGAACCACAGCGTAAATGCCAAGATCCATTTTATCTAGGTAGATAAACTGATATTAAAATGTTCATGAAAATTCAGGAGACCATTTATGACTAAAAGGATCATTAAAAATAGCATTTTAGGGCCTGGGAAGATGGCTCAGTGGAATAAGGGCTTCACTGGCAAGCGCAAGGGCCTGAGTTCAATCCCCGGTTCCGACAAAAATACCCCAAAATATAGCATTTTATTGTTCATTCTTTGTATTTAAAAACTATCTGCAAAGCTACAGTGTCACACCAACTGTAGTTATTTTTTAAAATGTATTTAACAGAGGGTCTACAAGGTCTCACTACGTAGATCGGACTCGTAGTAATCCTCGTGTTTTCAGCCTCACAAGGGCTGGGATTACAGGCATGTGTCGCCACACCTATTCTCAATAGCTATCTAAGCACTCCCCCTGGGAATGGCCAGCACTACAAGCCTGGGATATAAACCGGTCCCTGAGTCTGTCTTAGTAGGCACTTTAATCTGCTGAGCTACCTGGCCAGCCCTGTAACTGTAGTTCTTGAATAAGAACAAATAGGTCAACAGAGGTAAAATAATAAAATAAACCATTGTAATTATAATTATTTTTCAACATGAGTCAAATACCTTGTAAAGTTTTTGAAAAATGAACTAATGATTCCAGTAGGGAGTATATTCTCATAAGTAAAATGATAGCTTCCACATATTACATTAACTTACAATTCACACTGAATGATAATTCTAAAGTTAAATTGATACAACTCCAGAAGAATTTAAGGCAGTTCCGCTTTAGGTCTCATGGCAAAACTATTGGAAGAAAGAGATAAATTTGGCAACATGAAATTTTAACAAAATTAAGATACACATAAATCAGTAAAGTAAAAAGGCAAATAACATGAAAATACTGGCAATCTATAAATAGAATTTAAAGTAAATTTTTTAACACATCAATGAAAGAGAAAGAAAAATATGAACAGAAATATTAGATATGTGTAAACATATATGTCTATATATATGTGTGCCTAAGAAATACTTGAATATATCCTTAACATGATTGACTAGAGTAATGTTAACCAAAACCTAAATAAAATATCATTACGTACTCACTGTCATGCATGGTTAAATACACACGCACAAAGACACAAACCAAATGTGTAAGAAGCTAGGAAATTTATCTCCTAGGGCAATATTTGTAATGATAAAATATAATGTAGCTTAGTGACAAATAATTTTCTCAATAGATTAAACATAGGTTAGCCCTATGTTCCTTCAACTCCACCCCTTGAAGGGACATAGCACAAAAGATTATTTAACAATATCCATTATCAAGTATATGAACATTCAACGACAAACATGATTCTTCATTATAAGCCACATATTATTCCTTTAGAAAGAAAAATTCATAATAAGCAATTCTACAGAAATATAACGCTAATTATAGGCTATACTTGTTGGGCAGGGTGCAAAAATGTCATACTTAGTAGACAAAAAGTTTCTTTACAGAGCAATGACAATATTCTAAACTTATATTTATGTAGTATCTGAAAGATTTATCAATATTCAAAAATTCCCCTAAAATACCCACTTAACTTGGTGTGCTTCAAGTCCCATGAATTGTATTCAGCGAGATTTTTAAACAAAGCATCAATTGATATTAGAAGATGCATGCCAGGAATAAAATCCAAGTCATTCTTCAGTAAGTGAGACAGTGTTCCATTTTCAAAGTGACAAAATAATGGAAATGAGATAGTGAAGGTTTCCTCTACCAACAATTTAATAGGTGCAGATAATATAATTCCAAACTTGAGGCTAATTATAAAACATCCAGTTTTCTTTCAAAAACTATTGAAACATTACATTCACTTCCTAGTTGTACTTCACAGTAGTGTTGCCAACTGGGTTCTTAAAACCAAAGTCAAATTAAGAAAAGAAGAGAGAGATAGGAACAAAAATCCAATATCATACTCACACTCTGGCAAATACCAACAGACCTAATAACAATGTGTGATCAAAGCACAAATATTGTCATTGAAATAAAATCATCTATTGATCTCTGTATACTTTTATAAACCACAACTGCATAAGTAAAAGAATAATAGGTATAAGTAATTTTAAGTTTGAAAGATTTATTAATAAAATAACACAGATTGTGAAACCATAAAGGTTCATTATTTTTCTAGTGCTATTGTTATAAAGCCCTCTCATAAATTTGTGCGCGACTGTGTATTTGCTTTTATATTGAGAATATTCCACGAGTCTTTTTTCTTCAAGTAAGTTCATTCTTCACGATATTAATCAATTCTTATGTTCATATATGTGGTAAAGGAGCTCATAGTGAGGCTTTTATACATGAAAAACACTGACATAATCTTTCTTCGTTTATAGACTTGTTGGATAGAAAAAGCTGTCCAAGCTGTATTGGGGAATTAGCAATAAAGCATTTAGATGAGAAAGTCCCGGGAACCCTGAGTTCTTCATGTTGCACATGTTACTGGTATAATTAGTGGCCTGAATCCATACAATTTTCTCTTGAACCAGACTGCGATGAAATAACAGGGGAACACACTTAGGATACGCTGGAGTAAACATTTAACTCAAGCAGGTGACATAATTGAGCTACATACTTGAAGCATGTCCTGAAAGTTATTTTATATGTTCCAGCAGGCATTTGATGTAACAATGTCACGAGGAACACTTGAACCTCATTTTCGGCAAGTACACATGAAACAGTGGGAAACTGAAGTCAAACAGTATATTCTCTGGTATTTTTCTTTTTAAATTACATTATTTGTATCTATTAGTCAAATTTTATTCTGATATCCATTAATGAATTATGAAATTTCATGAAGATGGTCACTGTTCCAAATAAGAAACAGTTTGTATTTGAGAAATAATTTTCCAAAAATATTATTGCACTTGTAATTTTGATAGTATCTATGCTTCATTAGAATAAAAATCACATAATAATGTGGATTTTATGACAAAATATATGTAAGCATTAGATATTTTCTTGTTATATAGACAAATATAAACATGAGTATTTTTAAGGCTTACAATAAGCAAACCATTATATAAAGTGTAATATATTTGGCCTGCTATTAATCAGAGCTATTTAAATAATTTTGAATAATATAAATCATGAAATCTGAATGTGTAAACTTTTAAGTTTTGTGCTATTCTTCTTTCATTTGTTCTCTTTCAATTCAATTCAATTCCATTTTGTTACAATGTAATAGTTAAGCTGAAAAATATAAGACCTCAAGCATTCAATTGTACATTTGTAGAGATCAAAAGGATGTAGAAATGGTAGATGCTCAGTAAATTGTTTAGCTAATTGCTTGCTAATTGCTCAGCTGTCTCCCAGTTTTGTACATGAGGGGCTAAAATCAGAGTGAATTAAGGAATAACATTTCATATAACTCCACTGTGGTTTAATAGTAAATTGTACAATGAGATTTTATCTTTACATACTTTCAGTTATAGTCTTCCTAATTAATTACAGTTTATCACAACCAATTTCTTTTATTTTGACAAGCCACTAAATATCACTACCTATAATTGAAGCAACAAAGGCTGATATAAATAGTCTTTGTTTTGTACCTGAACTCATTCTTCTCTATTGGAAATTGAAAAACCATAGACATAAATTTAATCCTCAGTTTTTACAACATGGCAGGAAATTACTAAACTTCTCTAAGGGAAACAAACAAAATTTCAAACTTACTACTACAGTGAAGTGTTAAATTCCTCCACTTTCCGGTAGTGCTTACTGCACATATAAACATAAATCTCATCACCTTCACTAGGATTTGGATGAATATGAAAGGATCAACAACATAGTTTGAATATATAATTTTACTTCAGTCTTTTAAAAAATAATAGTGCATATTAAGGAAATACCTACCAAATCAAATGTTTCTGTAGTAAGGTTCAATGTAATCTCTGTAGTTTTTTAAAGAGTTTTATGTGGATTGATATTCTATCCTGTGATACATTCTTTGACAAGATGGTTTTCCTGGACTGTAAGGGAATAGTTGTATGGGACACTGGGATAACAAATGAACAGTAATATAAGGAGGGACATCATTTAAGGATTTTGATAGGCAAATCTCTCTCTCTCTCTTTCTTTTTGTGGTACCGAGAACTGAACTCAGACCTGTTCTTGCCAGGCAGGTGTTTATTCTACTGAGCTATCTCCCCAGCATTGATGGGCAAATCTCATTTGAGAGTAAGTTACTTACATGGTGTACTAAAACTGAAAATTCCAGAAGTTATTTTATGAAAGGTCCTAATGTGTGACAGAAATGTAGCATATTTTGTCCTTGCATGAAGTTGCTATTTCTTCATAGCTAATAAAGTTGAAAAACTTTTCTTCTTCACTAAAATTCTTATAATAATCTTTGCCCGCTTTCAAATTCATTGCTTTCTTTTTTTTAATTTGCCTTTTGAGTGTTCTCTGCATGCTATGAATACAGGGTCTTTGCTGAATATGAGATTTGTCAGCAATATTCCCCAATGAAGAATTTGTCATTTACTAGTGGAATTTGGCATTAGAAAGGTTTATAATTTTATAATACAAAAATTACTAATTATTTCCTTTTAAATAATTTATTATTATTAAAAGAAGCATTTGACTATTCTTTTCGCAAGGTTAAATTGACTTCATTAAACAAGTTGTGGGTCATTTTCTGTAATGAGTCATATTCAGACCACTATCCAATAATTAACCTAGAGTTTCCTATTTCAAAGTCAAACATAATAAATAGCTAAAATCTATTTTCAAATTTTTACCAGACAAATAAATGTTGATGAGCCAAACTATTACTTTATATTACTATATTCTTTTGATTTTCAAAAGTTATCATAGGCTAAATGATTCAATTTTGTGAACTACTTCAAATGACACCTCTTATTTGTACAGTTAGTATGAATTATAATGAACAAATATTCACTACGTGTGAGTAGGAATACTACATGAAACATTAGTTTCATAGCATTCCATCTCTGGAATGTAGACAAAAACAATGATATGTAATCCATAAATGTTTTCCACTAATATACTAAAAGAATTTTATATTTCTTCTTTCATTATGTTATAAAATGTCTTATTTGATAAAATTTTTTACTCTTAAAATATAGAAGTAATTCTATTAAAATTTTGTCTTCAACCTACATAAATATAATAGTTATTAATAAATTTTAGCTTTCATTTAGTGGATCAAAAGATACAGAATGTGTATGTACTGTTACCATTTGCTTTTGATAAAATTAATGCTATGTAGTTTTATTGAGCCAAACCATTTTTAAACAATATTCTTATGCATGTATTTCTGGCTTGCTCATAGACAAATGTACGGATCTTATTATTGAACAGAATCATTAACCATAAGGAAAACATGAATTCATAAGAAGAAAAGTAAATTAAAGATGTGTTAATTAAAGCAAATTAGCACGATGGTCTCAGGTTCAATACATGCATGTGACTGAAAGTGTAAATTACTCCTTGGGGTCTACTGGGCCTCACTATTGGACTGGAAGGACTCTGAATGCTTTTCACAAGAAGCAGCTCTGACTTCACTTCAGAACAATTTGGAGTGTTTTAGTACTCTTCTAAAATCAAAATAGACACTGCAGATATCAGTAGTAAGGAAAACAAAACACTAAAATTAGCTTTATTTGCTTTCCCCTAATATTTACCATTGCATTATTCTAAAGCAAAAAGTCACAGCTGCTTTTGGGAATGACTTAAATTCTAGTGCTCTTATGATGTGGGGCCTTGTAAGAAGAGACAGATTCTGAGGCTCTAACCAAAAAGGTAACATTTTCCCCCTGGCCCCTCCTTTCCTGCTTTGCTTCTTGGCCTCTATTACATTATGAAAGTGATATGCATTTTTTAAGTATTATTAAGAGAGGCCATTGAGGTATCTAAGCAGTCTAAATTGCACCTACTTAAGAAAGCTTAAGCAAGAGCTCAGGGACCACAGTTCGATCCCCAGCACCATGTGTCCCTACAGCCCCATCCCTAGGCTAGGCTGAGCCAGCCAGCCACAAAAAAAGAAAGAAAGAAAGAAAGAAAAAGAAAAATAAATTAAGAAAAAATTTAAAGCTCAACTCATTTCTAACTTTATAAGATGTAAAATTATCAGTAGCTCACAAAATTGATTAAAGCTAAATTTCCTATCAGTCTAGGATATTCTCATAAATGATAACAGATTATCTTGAAAGAGCCTCCCTTTAATTCTTCACAGTGCTGAATAACTACTCTCTGTACTAGAAGTTACTGCTCAGCAGTTTCTTTTGATGAGGAGCTTGTAGTCCACAGCCTGCTGTAGTGAAGACATTTGTAAGTTGGGTAAATGATGGCGAAAGGCATTCAATACAATTTTAGTTTGCTATGATGTAACTATTTTCCTTAAATAAGTGCATAATCATCAATAGCAGGAATCCACCAATGAAGAGAAATTTGTACAATATTGACTAGACTCTGAAGCATTACTATTTCACTGGCAATAATAGCACAGAAATACTCAAGTAGTGCACTATAGAACAATCCATTTACGCTTCTTCATAATTATGGTGGGCTTTGTTCACTGGCATTATCGGAAATGCATTTCAAGGCAAGAATATGCTGTGATTTTTTTTTATTTATTGTTGTTGGTACTGGGAATCAAACTCAGGACTCTGTGCTTGCTTGCCAAGTGGGTGCTGTGCTGCTGAGACATCTCTTTGATCCCAAGGCAAGAATGTGTTTATAACATTGTTATTAACAGCTGAACATCATACCACGTTTGTCTGAGTTACTTATGCAGCACACAGTTTCAATGGGCAGAGATTAAACTTGACTTACGGTTTTTAGAAAATTTTGTGTGAAATTGACTGGTGCAGAGCAGGAAGGGCTGGGCAGAGAGCGCTGCTCCTGTGAGGGTTGTGAGGAGCAGAGTGAGAAGGCAGAAACCAGGGAGGAAGATGCACCTTTTGGGGTGACAGCCCCAGGCTTGGCCCTTCGTCACTAGGTCCAACCTCATACCAGCCCATTCGCTGGGCATTCACCAGTGCGGTAACCTACGGTGTGCACGGCACCCAAACGCTAGCACAACTGACTTCTAGTAGCTCAGTTTCTGAACATGTGAGGATTTAGGAGACCTTTCCAACCTAAACCGTAATAATGGCTTTATAATTTAAGTATGTGTAACAAAGTACTGTACTTACTACAATCTTTTTAATTATCAGGACACTTACCTAATAATGTTTATGACAAAAGATAGCAAGGTATCACTTTGATGTAGTATTTTACTTTAGAAAGTGCTCAGCATTCAATTTATTTAAATGTATTAGTACATACTGACAGTTTTATTGAAAAGGTATTGATAAGCAGAACATAAATTGTACTTAGATGGAAAGCATATTTTATGCCACTTAATTTCTAAAGTGAATTGCCTGAGACTTTATTCCCACAACTTTGTAGCAGTGCTGGGAGTTGGCAGGTGCCAGGTCTGGGGAAAAAGGCAGAGGAGGAAAGAGCATGTTTTTATGAGTATGTGTTTCTGTTAGGTTACACTTGGCAGCAACAGCCATATTTTTATCACAATTTGAAAGGATGTTAAAGATAAGACTTCCAAAATGTCGTTAGAAATTAGTAAGAAGGATGGTATATGGTATTCGAAATCATTACTTTAGGTTTATTGTGTCTACATCTTTTACTATAATATTTTTAAATTTAAGTATCAGATTTGTTAAATAGTACAATATTGTGTCAGTATGATACTAAGATCAGAGGGATGAGTAGATGTAGTCATTTTATATTCAGTAAAAACATCCTTACTTCCGGGCTTGTTGAATTATTTTACACAAAAATGACATAAAAATATAGTGAAGTAAAGATGCTTTTTGTACCAGATTAAATTAAATTCTTAAATTATACGAGAAAGCATTCTGGTTCATCTTACTAAGCCTACAAAAACAAATTTATGTAGATTGCAAAATTCAGTACCGAAATTGGTGCAAACATTGTAAAACAAAGCTTGAAGACTGATTAATTTAACTGCAAAAGTTGTTTTTATCATAAAAAAGTCATAGTTGAGATAGTGAAAGTGCAATCCACCAAATAGAATGCAGTATTTATGTATATATATTTGTCAAATATTAGAAAATAAAATATTCTCAGTAAATTAAGGCATGAACAGAAAAAAAAAAGAATAGGAAAAAATAATGTAACATACTACAATTTTCTTATGTAATAGCCCTTATATCCTAAAGATCGGTCTGGTTGTAATTTCTTTCATTTATATTGATGCACTAAATTCTCTTAATTAACTTGGATTATTCCTTTTCTAGTAGTGTCTTTGTGCACATTTGCTACCAGGATAATTCACAATTTGTATGATGTGCTCAGAAATGTTCCTCAGTTTTGCCTGTAGAGTGGCTTGAGAAAATTGGAATTAATCATTCTATAGCTTTTAGTAAAAAGATTTGGTTATGTCAACCTATTCTAAGGTTTTATTTGATAGGTTTTGACTATTGTTTCAAACTCCTTACTCATTATTGGTGTGTTTAGACGTTATATTTCACAAGAATTCAATCATAATACAGTTTCTGAGTCTAACAATGAGTCTCTTTTGATTCATTCAATGGTTTCACATAAATATTTGTGCTAGACTCACAATCCATAGTATTTCTCTGGCTTTAGTAGTAATTATTTTTAATTTAATTTAATTTTATTGAAGAACAAATAGCAATGAGACAGTTTCAAATCAAATCAGCAGGACAAATTCAATAATTAATACATTGCATATTGTTTTTGTACTAGTTTTTTTTTTATCATGCAAGCCACTTCCTTGATATTCTGCTTACAAAAACCATTAGAGAAGATGTCTCTAATCACTGAATTAACAGAACGTAGCTGTATACTTATTTTTTAAAGCTGAATTATAGTGCAGTTTCAATAATTAATATGTTGTGCCTTGTTATCTTTCTAGTGATCATCCATAGTACAAGAAACTGACAGAATATTCTGTCCAAGCAGTATTAGTGCAAATCTTGTTTCTCATAGAATTATATAGAAGTACTACATATTTATCCTAACTGTAGTGTTTATACAAACACAGAATGGTTTTTCCTTTGTATCCCATTTTTTATTGTTTAGTCCTGTCAAAGATGGACATTCCATTGCTATTCAATTACTATAGGTGCTTGAACTCAACAAAACAATCAAACACAGTCCATCAGTCCACAATAATAGTGGGTTATCTGAAGAAGTTGTTTACTACAGCCATTTACAGCTCTGCTTGTTATTATAGCCTTATTTTATATACCTCGTTTTTATACGTTTCTGCTGGATGGTTAAGACTGAGATTAAGAAAGACCTATATGACAACAAAAAAAGTAACGTTTGTATCTGATGAGGTCAGTCAAGTTCCCTTCTGGTATATCCTGTACTCCCACACTTCACTCTGTTGATTCTTTGTCAGTGTCAGCCATGTGGATGAGTCACGGCCATTGCTTGACCAGTTTGCTCTGTTTGAGAGCCTGAGACAACATTTTATCTTCATGTGTCTCTCCTTAGGCACACTATAGATTATCTATCAAATTCCACTGTGGTTCTATAATCTCCTTGATCAGATACTTGGAGGCGCAACTGAATTCCACAATGTTACAGTACAGGTTCTTTTATGTCCTGAGTCTTCACTGAATTTGAAAGGCTATGACCAAAATGCTGGCTGATCTTGCAGCCCTTCCATTTATCCAATTTTTAATCTGTGAACTTTGGTTGTTAACTATCCAGAGGGGAAGCGGATTAGTACCCTGCAACATATGCAGCACAGTTTATAATATCTGACTCAGTTTTTTTCAGTTGTTGTTATATATTTCTATTTGTATTTCTGCTTTTGATTTCTTATACTAAGGAGACCATATGATATTTGGACATGTGTGTCTGGTTTATTTCACTTATGAGTATAAGTTCAAGTGGCATCCACTTCAATATAAATGCTTCAAGTTTATCACTCTTTATAGCTGAGTAATATTCCATTGTATATAAATACCAAATCTTTTTCTACCATTCCTCATGTGACAGGCATTATGGTTGCTTCCAAGATTTGGCTATCACAAATTGTGCTGCTATAAACATAGGTACACATATATTACTATGATATGATATGAAAATTCCCAGTAGGGGGTAGCTGGCTTGAATGAGATTTCCAGTCTTAGTTTTGTGAGGAGTCTCCACACTGATCTCCACAATAGTTGCACCAGTCTACATTCCTACCAGCAGTGAAGAAGTATTCCCTTTTCCCCAAATCCTCTCCAACATTTGTTGTTGGTTGATTTCTTTATGAGAGCCATTCTTTCTGGAGTCAGATGGTATCTCAGTATTGTTTTAATTTGCATTTCATAGATGGCTAGTGATGTGGAACATTTTTTCATATATTTATTTGCTTCTTTAATTTCGTCCTCTGAGAAGAGTGTATTCATCACAGATGCTCACTTCTGCATTGGGTCTCTTTAAATTTGAGCATCCTAATATACCTTAGTTCTTTATATATTCTAGAGAGCAGACCTTTGTCTGAGTGCTTATTACTTGGGATTTTTTCGAAACTTGTGGTTTGTTTTTCAGTTTGTTGACGATTTCTTTTGACATGCAGAAACGTCTCAAGAAGGGTTGATCCCAGTTAATTTTGTGTTTACTGTGTGAGTACATGTTTGTTCATGAACTCTTTGCCTACCCTTATATCTTCAAGAGTTTCTCCTACTTTCTCTTCCAGGAGATTGAGTGTTTCTATTTTAAAGTTTAGATCTTTAATCCATTTTGACTTTAGCTTAGTGCATGCTGATAGACCTGGGTGAAGTTTTAGTTGTAAAACCAGTTTTACAAGCACCAGTTGTTAAAGAGGCTATCTTTCTTCCAGTAAGCTTGTTTGGCCCTTTTGTCAAAGATCAGGTGGCTGAATGTGTTCACAGAGGCCTCTGCATCTTCTAATCTATTCTACTGATCCTCAGGTCTATCTCTTTTGCCAATACCATGTTGATTTTGTCACAGTGGCTTTGTAGTAAGATTTCAAGTCAGGAATTGTGATGCTTATTGCTTTGTATTTGTTGTCCAATATCGCCTTTGCTATTCTAGGTCTTTTATGGTTCCAAGTAAATTTTAAGAATGATTTCTCTAGGTCTGGGAGGTACATTGGTGGCAGTTTCATAGAACTGCATTGAATCTGTACAATTTTGGGAATATGGCCATTCACATTGTTGGTTCTTCCTATCCAGGAGCATGGAATATCTGTCCATTTCCTGAAATTCTCTAGGATCTCTTTTCTTAGGGTGTTGTAATTTTCTGTTAAAAGATCTTCGACTTCCTTGGTTAAGTGAATTCCAAGGTATTTCATTTTCTGTGGTGCTATTATAAAAAGTATTGTTTCTATCATTTTCTCTTTGTGTTTGTTATCTGTGTAGAGGAATGCTATTGGCTTTTGAGTATTGACTTTGTATCCTACTATGCTACTGAATTTCTGTATCAATTCTATAGATTCTTGGTGGAATTTTTGTGGTCTTCCACATAAAGGGTCATGTCATCTGCACATAGTGACAATTTAACTTCTTCTTTACCTATTCTCATTTTTTTATTTCTCCCTCTTTTCTAATGGCTGTTGCTCTGATTGCAAAACTATATTGGATAGGAGGGGTGATAGAAGACATCCTTGTCTTGTACCTGATTTAAGAGTAAAAGTTTTCAGTTTTTCCCCATTTAGAGTTATATTAGCCATTGGATTGTCATGGATGGCTTTTATCAAATTGAGAAAGAGGCCATCTATTCTAATTTTCTGTAGAATTTTGAACATGAATGAGTGTTGGACTTCGTCTAAAGCTTTTTCTGTATCAATTGAAATGATCATGTGGTTTTTAGATTTCAGTCATATATTGTATTACATTTAGAGATTTTCAAATATTGAATCATACTGACATCCCTGGGATGAATTGCACCTGGTCATGGTGTATGATCTTTTTGATGAATTGCTGTATTTTGTTTGCTAGGATTTTATTGACAATTTTTGTATCTATGTTCATGAGGGACATTGGCCTCTAGTTCTCTTTTTGGTTGTGTTTTCCCTGGTATTGGAATCAGTATAATACTTGCCTCCAGAAATGATGTTAAGAGGACTACTTCCTTTTAAACTTCACTGAAGATTTGAGAAGTGTAATGATTAAGTCTTCAGCTGTGAACCATCAGGACCTGGACTTTTCTTTGTCAGCAGGCCTTTTTTTACATTTGGTATTTAATCTGCTGTTATTGGCTTATTGAGTGTTGTTATATCTTCTTGATTCAGTTTTGCTAATTTGTAGCTTTTGAGGAATCTGTCCATTTGTTCTGTGCCTTCTATTCTGTGACCATAAAGATTTTCGAAGTAGCTATTGGTAATCTTCTGAATATTTGCTGGGTTGTGGTGATTTTACCCTTTTCATTCTTTACTGCTTGTATTTGAATTTTTTATTTCCTCTTTTTGATGAGGGGCTTATCAACTTCATTAATCTTTCAAAGAACTGGCTTTTTGATTTGTGAATTCTTTGAGGTATTTTCTTCATCTCAATTGAATTAATTTCTGCTCTAACCTTTATGATTTCTTTCCACCTTTGGGCTCAGGTTTTCTTTTGCTCTTCATTTTCTAGATGTCAGAGGTGCAACATTAGGGTGTTTATTTTTTCCCATTCTGTTTTCCTAATGTGTGAGTTCACTGCTATGGTTTTCCCTCTGAGAATTGCTTTCATCGCATCCCATAATTCCAGTAAGTTGTGCTTGAATTTTCATTGAATCGTATATATTGTTAAATTTCTTGTTTAATTTTATTTGTGACCTACTGATTGCTGAGTACGGTGTCATTTAATTTTCATGAATTTAGTGGGTTTTTCTGTTTTCTTTGTTGTTTATTTTCAGTCTCATTCCACTGTGGTCAAATATGCATGGGATAATTTCTATTTTCTTGAAGCCATTTAAGCACATTCTATAGACAAGTATGTAGTCTATTTTAGAAAAAGACCCTTGTGCAGCTGAAAAACTGTATATGCAGCTGTGGTTGGGTGGAATATTCTGTATATGTCCACCAGGTCCATTTGTTCCAAGCTCTGGCTCAGTTCTGCTACTTCCTTGCTAATTTTTTGTCTGGTTGACCTATCTTTTTGAGATAAGGGTATGTTAAGGTCTCCTTTAAGATTGTGTTCTTAGACATTAAGTTTTTCATGTCCCTTAAGATTTGTCTTACATAGTTGGGTGTTCCTTTGTTTGCTGCATAGATATTTATGAGTGTTACCTCTTCATCTTGAATTTTTTCCCCTAACTAATTATAGTGGCCTTCTTTGTGTCATTTTACCATGCTTGGTTTGAAGTTGAGACTGTCTGAGAACAGAATTGCTACTCCTAAGTTGCTGACGCATGTAGTACTGTTTTCCATCCTCTGAATTTGAGCCTATGCATGTCTTTTTGAGTTCAGTGTATTAACAGTTAACTCAAACAGCATATTGTTGGCTTTTGTTTCCTAATCCACTGTGCCAGTCTCTTTCTGTTAATTGGTAAACTGAGTCCATTTACATTGATGGTTATAATTGAAATGTGTTGACTTATGCTTGTCATGATATTTATCTGCTATTGTTTATTCCTTTGAATCCTGTGTTTAATTATCTGTCCTGTTTAGTGGTTTCCTTTCATTCTCATTCGTGGAGTTCTGGTCATTGTTGTCTCTCTCTAGGACATCTTTTGGTAGCCTGTTTAGGGATGGCTTTGTCATCATGAAATTCTTTAGTTGTTCTTTGTCGTGGAAGTATATTACATCTCCATCAAACTTGAAAGAGAATTTTTCAGGGTATAGTAGTCTTGGCTCTAATTTGTTTTCATATAGGACTTGAAGAATTCTGCTCCATGCTCTCTTTGCCTTCATAGTTTGTGTAGAGATGTAGGCTATAATTCTGGTGGGTTTTCCTGTGAATGTGATCTGCTTCTTTTCTCTAGCAGCTTTTGATATATTATTCTTGTGTTGGATTTCTGGGATCTTGACTATTGTATGTCTTGGTGTGATTTTACTTGGGTTGATGTTCTTTATGCTTCATTTACCTGAATATTGGATTTTTTCCTCACATTTGGGAAGTTTTCTGCTCTTATTTCTGCCCATATTGTTTTTATATCATTTGTGTTGACTGCTTCATTCTTATTGATACCAATTAATCTCACATTTTTCATCTTGGCATCATCTTGCAGGTGACAGATTACTTTTTCCTGCGTTCTCTTTGTTTTTAAGAGATCCTTTCTCACCTTTTTGCTAGCTGCATCAGCATCTTCAGAATCTGAAACTCTGTCTTTGCTTAAACTCAATCAGTTTTGTAGACTTGTGATTGAGATTTTAAGCTCTTCTCTATCTCTTTGACTCTGCTTCATGCAATCTATTTCTTTTCTGTATTCCTCATTTCAGGAATCCATCATATTTCTGATCTCAACTATTTTTTTCTGTCAATGTCTTCTTTAGAGGTAGCTATTAATTCTTTTTCTGCAGTGTTTTTTCCAAATTGATTTCCTCTATATATTTGCAGAATGGATTCTCTGCTTCAGATGTTATGATTTCAAAGAATTATTTTTATTTTAGTAATTATTTCTGCTTTCAGTTCCTCTGTATCTTTCTGCTGTTGTTTCTTTGCTTGTGACACTGTTAATTCATATGTTTCTGCTGGAATAGTGTTATCTGCACTTGTTCTGGGTGGACATTGGGTTTCCCCCATACATTTCTGCATCTGATTCATTACTTCCCATGCTATGTATTCAAATTTTCTTTTTTTATTTCAGGTGTTTATTCTGGTCTGAATTCCTCTATACATTTCTTCTGTTATTTCTCTGCTTCTCCATCTGTAAATTCAATCATTTCAGTTGAGCTAGTGTCCTCTGCACTTATTGGTGGACTCAAGGCCTGAGATTGCCTTTTGCTCCTTGTCTTTGTCATTTTGTATAGCACTGATCTCTGACCTTTGGTGTAGAGCTTTGGTGCAGTTATGACCTTAGCACATTATGGGATTTGGGTGCCAGTCTATTAAGTTTGAGATTATCCAGTTATTCCTGGTCTGGATCTATCTGTTGCATTCAGTTTCTTTTTGCTGTAGCTCTTCTGGTACAACTGTGAGCCTGTGGTTCCCTTCTGCTGTGTCCCTGGTCCAGGGAGCACTGGGGAGCACAGAAGCTCTCCCACACACTCACCAGGCCAGACATGGATCGTTATGGTGGCTGGAGATTCAGAAAAATTCTCACTCCCTTGGTGGGCTTGGGGACAGGGTCTCCAGGGAGTCGCCAGGCAGGTAGGTCTGGGGTGTCTCTGCCTGACTGCCCACTTGCTTGGTGGTCTTGGGGGCAGGGGCTCAGGATGGTGTAGAGCACAGGGCCTGGGTGGGGGGTCGGGAGCCAAAGACTCTCCCACAGACTCACCAAACCGGGGTCGCAGGTGGCGAGAGAGTCGATAAAATTCCCACATGGTCGGCAGGCTTGGGGACATTTAGTAGCAATTTTTTTTTTTCCAATTTATTTACTAGAGATACTAATCTTTTATTTAAAGGAAAGGAAAATAAATAAAAATAATGGTGTAAAATTTCAAAGTAAGATTGTGAGAGAATAACAATAGTACATTGTGCATTGTTATCTTCCAAGTAGTTGCTCATATTGCAACATATAGTCACAAAAATTGGTCAAACAATATATAGATATTAATTTTTAAGTTTATGTAGCTGAAGTTTGGACAATTTTGTTTTAAAAACCTAATGGTATTTTGACTCAGTGTGTTTTCCTGTTTACTCTTGCTCCAACATTTACTTCCTGACAGTGAATGTAATCATTAAGTACAATGCACACACAATCATAAAAGTAAATAAAAAAGAAGTTAAGATAAAAAAAAATAAGCACTGTCACAGAAGGAAAGCATATTATTCTTCTTAAGTGAAATAATGAAATTATTAAGACTCATAAAAGGAGCGCATAGCATAGTGTTTGGTAGACTTAAGGGAAGAGAGAAATGCAGAAATGTTCATTAATATGTATATTTTCCAGTTATGCTGCCCTGAAAGTTCTAGATTTTTTATTATATATGAATTATAGTTAATTGTGTTTTAAGATACATCAGAATTATAGATCTTACAGTATGATTTATCACAAATTACATCACACAGAGAAAAATTTGGAGAAGTATATATTTAGTGCCTAGTTTCTTGAACATAGTGATGGTATCATGAGTCATGGATATATATTCAGACTCATTAAAGACATTTGGATCTTGTCATATATGAGTTGTAAATAAAAAAGCATAAAACTGCTCTGAGAGTAGTTCTTACACATCAGAAAAAATATAATGAAAATAATATCCTTGGCATCTGTTTTATGATAAAATACAAAATGGTATTCTATTAAGTTCCATGAAATAGAATATTTGAAAGTGAATTGTGGGGAAATCAGGACCGGTTTAGAGATAAGGAACTCAGGCCCGCTCTGACTCATCACATAAAGAAATCCTCGTTTCTAGGGAACTTAAAGGATAGGGCGTTGGAACACCAAGCCCTCTGAGAAAGACAGGTCCTTCCCCTTTGTTCTCAAAAGAAGCAGAGTGTTTTTGTTTGAGTTTCAGAGGAAGTGTCTAGAGTCCAATAATATTTAACCCAAAGCTTGCTGAAACCAAAGTTGAAATCAAAGCATTCTTCTCTCAAAGGTCGGGACGTTTCGACCAAGTAAATAGAACAGGAGACCAAGCAGGATGTGTGTTCACAAAGATTGATGATGTCTTAAAATTTAACCATGTTTGCTGAAATAGCCTGACCCTCAGATGATTGTAGTTAGAGATGCTGTCTTTGTGTAATTTTCCCCTAACAAGAGGATTCAGTTCCTGTATATAAGCAGCCCCTAATAAACACGCAGCATGCAGAAGCAACTGCTGCTTTTCTCGCTCTGCATCCCCCGTGTCCCGCTTCTTTGTGTGTGTGACCCTTACCCAGGGACCCGAGTGCACTAGACACTCACGACAGTGAATGACTCTAGGGGTCTCACTGTGTACAAGTGTAGAGAGTAAAGCCTTCCGAACCTGAGCTTAAGTGACCCCTCTTCACAGTGGCCTCTCGGGCTTTCCGTTGGGCCTTCCCTGAGCAGTGAGGTTGTGTGTGTGGTTGTCTGTCAGCATTGCCTGTGTTACTTTTTGTTCTGTGAGTATTGTTTGGATTTGAGTCTGGAATTTCCTTCATGTCTGTGAGAAATTTATAAAATACCCTGTAGGTAACTACATTTGATATGGTCATTTAAGTATATCTTATTTTATTATGTAACTGTCAAACTTCCCACATTTATTAAGTATTCAGAAAATTTAGTGAAAGTCTCTAGAGGTCCAGGAATCACTACATGAAAATATCAAACATAGTGGTGAAAACTGAACGCTGTGTATGTGTCACTCACCTATGCACTTCTATAAGAAAGAGTCAAGCCTTATCTTGGGTAAGTGTTTGACTCCAATAGTTCTGTTACTTAACAGAATGTTAATCTAATTTAATAAACGTGGATTTATTAAGCAATAATTACATAAATGAAAATCATATTCCATTTATCTTTCATTAAATTAAAACTAATAATTTCAGGGAGAACTAAGCATAGATTAATTAATTTTGCTTCTTTGTACTATTAGTGGATTTTTAAATGAAATGTTTATGAAACAATCTTAAGTTTATTTAAATCCTTAGCAAAAGTGTGTATCTATATGATAAAGAAAACTATTTTGACATTTAGAAATATGTTTTTATATTATTATGTATCTTGTGTCTGTTAATGGCATACATACTCATCTGCATACACACACACATATATTATATATATATATATATATATATATATATATATATATATATATATATATATATATATATATAATATATGTAATGTTCTCTTCCATAAAGTAATTTGAAAATGTCATAAAAGTTAATAATGTGCCCAAAATTTATTCTTTTGATTTTTATC
>PVKA01019003.1:0-18392 GCA_004027165.1 Ctenomys sociabilis | reverse complement strand
AATGTAATAGTATGGAATTCATGAAAATGTGAATATTATGTCAGTAGCAAGTGAATAACTAGTTTTCAGACTTTCAGACTTGGTTATTGAAAGCTTTTGAGAGCAGATAGGTGATAACTTCATGTTTCAAGGCCAGCAGATGTTCTCTCAAATTACTTGAAATAATTTGCAGTAACAACGTGTTGCTTCACATTAAATACAGATATATTCATGAAGCTCTTTCTATACAAGTAAATAAAGGTAATTCTATGTTTTTCTTCTGCTACTCATTTATCGCTACATGATTATTATCTCTAACTGCAAGAATATGCTTAAAATATACATTTTTACCCAAAGTTGCTTTTTCAAAAGTTTAAATTACTTGAAAAACTAAAATTTTATTTTTAATGCAAAAATACCAATGCTTATTGAAGAGATTTTTGTAGCAATGCAGTGGTACTCAGAAATTTTTAGAGCTTGCTTTCTATGCACAACTTCTGGTATTGTCCATCCTTAAATTAATACATAGTTTAACAAAACATCATCTAAATTAATCATTCAACTGTCCCTTTTTTGGAATTTTTAAAGCTTTTAAACTTTTACGGAATATCTAGACTTTTGTGGAGAGGCCCAGTTTTTAATAAATCTTCACAGAGATCATTGCAAATTTCATAGTATCAAATCTTTTAAATTAATACAATATTTAGACTAAAGTAATTATATTTTATTCAATAAATCCAATAAAAATTCATGTACAAAGTATTAACTTTAGCTTCTTATAAGTTTATATATATAAACATACACATATATATATGTTATAATCATTTTAACTTTTTAATAATAGCACTTAGATTAAAACACATCTTGCAACTCTTCAAAAATATATCAATTATAATTTATCACATAATCTTTTTGTACTTTTCATATGCTTACTTTTTTTTGTATTTTAGGAGAGGGTCTATAGGTCTTATTACTAGATAAGACTCGTAGTGATCTGCCTGTTTATAGCCTCCCAAGAGCTGGGATTACAGGAGTGCACCACAACACCCAGTCTCAGTCTCTCTCTCACACTGCACCCTGTTGAAGGGTCCAGCACAGCAGGCCCAGGGATAGAACCTCAGCCCAAATGCCTACTTGCAGGTGCCTTAATCCACTGAGCTATTTGGCGGGCCTTGCTTACATTTATAAACAAGTTTTTTGTTTTCAAAGCACAAAGACACAAAAATACTCATAAACTTCGGCCTCCCTAGGAAGAAAATTGGGCATGTCACCTACTTCCTTCCCACATCTCCACCTGAAAGGTCTTTGAGACAATCTCTTAGGATAAGCAGGTCTTCTGAAACACTTAGTGAAGTACTAGATTATAGCTGTTTCCCAGTTAGCTTTAAAAATAAAATAGTAGGAGCAGTGTACTTAAGATTACAGTAAATGTGCATAATAAATGCCTAGTAGCATGGCACACTGAATTGTCATTGTTAGGTACTGTTTACTCCTGATAACATGTATTATAATTTTATACAATTAGTAGTTGGCTTGTTTTTATTTTCATCAATGAAAATGTACTAATAATGAATTATACTAATTTTACTTGTGATTTATATTTATTGTTTGAAGGCAATATTGCTATGATTCAATAAACTTCATGAATAATGAATATTACAACTGCAAGATCACTAATCAATAGGATTTTTATTTTATTTTATTTTAGTTTTATGTATTTGTGGTCTTGCTATACCACTTAGACTTAGAGATTCTCCTGTTTCAGCCTCCTCAGCCCTGGGATTACAAGCGTGCACCACCATGCCCCATTTCGGTGGCTGGTTCTTGGGGCCCAGGTTGGGGCTGACACAGCATGTGGTACAGAGGATCGAAACTGGGTCCATGTGTTTGCCAGGCAGGCACATAGACCACTGAGCTATCTCTTAAGCCTTGGAAATTTTTCTATTCTATTTAATTTTATTAAATTATGGAATCCATAGCATATACAGTACAATATAGTTCAAACCTTGATCATATATTATCTGACTAAATTTCTTTGATCAAATTTCATTATATCTCCTATAGGCATTTCATCTGTGATGATTTTAAGTTAGGAAAATTTAGTGGAAATCTATCAATGGATCGAAAGAATACAAGGCTGTCATTTGATTTTTGACAAAAGAAAAAATATAAGAAAAGTGAAAATTCATTATACATTGGAAGTTAGAACTTAACATATGCAATCAGAATTTAAATTTATTGTCTTATTGTGGATTGATACATGCTCTATAATTTTGAAAAGGTTTAATATTTACAATAAAATTGATCCTTATGTGGTTAGGAAGAAATGTAATTATAATGAAAATCTTTTTAATTAGTCATTTTCTTGAAATGTCACTACATTTTGTTTTTGTTAAGATAAAAAGCTTCCATCAAAATATCTCATTTTATAAAAGTCAAACTATATTTGGAAAGATCTTTCTGTAAGATTATAAAACTATTTTCTTATCATTATTTTAGTTCTTTTTAAGATAGAAATTGGTTTTGTTTTGGTGTGTTGTTTTGTGTTTGGCACAGGGGATCAAACTTGGGACTTTGCACTTGCCAGGCAGGCCCTTATACCACTAAGCTCTATGTCTGGCCTTAGAGAGAAATTATACAGCTCCCTGTGGTGGAGATTGCTATTATGTAGCTATGAAAGTAAAAAGAAAAGAAAAATGTCAATGTATTTTAGAACTACTGTTCAAAGGTGATATAACTAAAAATTCAAAAACTTATAGGCCTCTTCATTGTGTTTAATCTGTACTTATTTCATTTTGCTTATTTTTTGTTTAAAAATGCATTCAAAAATAGTATTCAGTACAGTCAATTTAGAAGTTTTTAATATTGTTAATATGAAATATTCAGAATTTTATTAGAAATAGAGAGAAAAAAGGGGGAGAGAGAGGTGGAGGGAGGGAAGGAGGAATGGAGAGAGAGACACGGGGTAAGGGAAAAATTCCAAATCCAAACATAATTAAAATACAAGCAGAATTGTTTCTCTTTTCCTTCTCAGATTCATTCTGAAATAGTAGACAAGCATCTTACTGAAAACAAAGGAAGAAGTAAACCACCACACAAGTTTGGTGATATATTTTACAGGTTGCATAGTAACTCTAGAAACCTAAGCATGTCTCCAGAGATAGACAACTAGAGTAACCCCTAGGGATGCAATGAGCTCACTGTACACTGCTCTGAGAGAATAATACCACCACAGTATGACTATTGCTGAATTTACATGGAGTTTAGTGTAACCAATCTTACAAGAAAATATCTGGGCAGCAAAAGACCATGTAAAGGTTAATAGAAGTGAATTATCTGGGTAGTTATTTTCCAAATGGAACATCTTTTGCAATGGGTCCAAATGACCCATGTGTCAGAGCCGCCAGCTTCCTCATCAAGCTTCTACCTGTATTTAAAGGTCAATCAATGGTTAATCCCTAGTTGGGAGTTTACTTCTATTGTATGTAAAATTATGGGAAGAGATGAGGCATGAGCTATAACTCCTTGCAAAGCATATTTTACAGGTAAATATTTTATAGTGGATTGGCAATTGGTGGCCAACTTATTACATCCAGCATGGTGCTGGGTATGGGAGGCCCATCGGAGGATTGTTGCCAGCAGAGTAACAGGCTGAACTGGAGAGGCTGTTGGGAGCTGTTGGTTCTTTTTTGAGAAATTTGTCATGCTGGCTTTTCTGATGAATTTAGCTATCTCACTGGAGGAGGAGCCGTAGACCTGCTTTTTTTTTTACTGAGAATGGCTGTTTTATTTTGGGGCAGCAAAATAATCCAAATAGTCCAGTAGACCATAATAGTAGTGGGTTATCCTCAGGACTTATAACCAAAAAGGAAGAAAGGTTTCATCTCATCCTTGGAGGCAATTGTGATTTTTATAGCCATATCCAGTAATGAGAAGAATGATATAATCTCTCTGGTATCCAATCAATGTAAACAACTCTCCAGTATAATTTTGTTAAGTCTTTCTATGATTGAGCCTACACAAAAAGAATTTTATTGAGGACACTATGCCCATTATATTGTTATTCATTCTGATCAATGACTCTAGAACAAAATGCCATAGATTGTGTAATTTGTTTATAAATAAAACAGTTGCAGAGGTGAGAAATCCAAGATTAAATGGCTTTCACTTGACAAAATCTTTGTACCGGAGTCAAACATAGCAGAAGGCTTTTTAAAAAAGCACATGATATTACAAGAGGAAAAAAAGTTGTTTTCATTTATACTAACATCTTTGCACCCATTAGGTTAGGCCAGTTGGAATGTTCTAATAATCTCTTAAAGATAAGATCACACTTCTTAATATCACCACAATGATAATTAAATTTCAACATGAATCCTGAAAGGGGTAGCATTTGAACCATAGCCTCCTACCCTTGAGCCTCCATACTCATCTTCTTTTAATGTTCAGAATGCGTTATCCATTGCAATATTCCCCAAAGTCCTAACTCAAACCTGAAGTACTCCAAATTGTAAAGTCTAGAGGCTCATTTATATAAGCTATGCCAGAGTCTGAGGGCACAATTTCACTCCAACTATGAGCCTGTGAAATCAAAACAAGTTACATGTCCAAACATAATGATGGCGCTGGCATAAAATAAACATTTTCATTCCAAAAGAGTTCAGAAATTTCCATGGAAAGAAAGGTTAAATGGTCCAAGTCAATCTAAAAATCCTACAGAGTAGGATATCAAATCATCAAATTGGAGAAAGAATTCATTTTACCTCATGTCCCACCATATGGCCACACTTAAGTCAGGCTTCCAATATCTCAGGTATTTCTGAGCCCAACATGGCTTTATTAAGCTTATCCCAGTGACAACTGGCATGGCTGGGGCTCTTATGTCTGCAGCTCTGCCAGACTTCTATCACAAGGCTCTATATTTTGGAGATCAAACTGTTGATCCCATTCCTGTTCCTACTAAGCCTACTAAGGAATCTTTGTAATAGCTCTGATTCTGTAGTTTTCCCCATCTTGGCCCTGGTGAAGGATTTTTATGGTGTTTTTTTTTTTCCCCTCCAGTGTACATCTCTGAAGGGTCCCCAGGCTGCTCACATCCTTTGATATCTAGATGGAGGAAACCTGGTTCTTAACAGCTCTTGAGTTCTGCATGCCTTCCAACTTAATACCATATGGATCACATCAATCTATGTCAGCTGAACCTTCCACAGTGTTGGGTTGAGCTATATTTGTGGCAGCTTTAACTGTGGGGAAGGTAACTGTGGAATGAATGCCTTGGTTTAATATGGGGAAGAGAGACTTGAGGCACAGAAACCCCAAATTCCTTTATTCTGGTTCCATTTTGACAAATGTCTTTTGTGTAGTCGTTGACTTTCTGGACCTGAGATAGAAGAAGGCCTCAAATAATACACAAAGTGCCATTGGGATAATTCTTACATTATCTTTGTCAAAACATTGTGACATCATTCATGCCAATCTTATCTAACAGTTGTTTAGTTGTGAACATGAACCCATTGTGGATAAAGGGTCATGATTTTGGCTTTGATCTCAGAACTGAAAAAAAAAAAAAAGATTTACTGTCATTGTTTTCCTGTACCATTAGTTTCCTCCCTGAAAATACTTTTATTTCATACACAATGACCAGATTTAGAACTTTCCAAATCTCTAAGTTGTGTTTTCCTATTAATTATAGTTTTCACCTTCAAATCATTTATTCCCATTTACCATATGCATTTAAGAGAGGCAATGTAATTTTGTAAATGTTTTACAGTTGACCATATGCCCTAAGACATACCCTGATTTATCACATTTAAACTTGCCATTCTACAAACAACTTTCATAAAAGCACAATTAAGTCATTGCTGCTTTATAACAAACATGTCTTATATTCTAGGATCCAATATCATTTTTCTCATTTTTGTCGAAGACATTATCTGACCATCTTTTATGAGCTACATTTTCCCAATTTTCTGATCAGAGCTTACTAATGACATCTCTTCTTTGCTGATAAGATCCTGGTGGTATCATACATAACATTTCTTTTGTGACAATATAGGTTTTTCTCACCTGATTCTATCCCCTACCTGCTATTCAGTCCCAAAGCTAATTCTACATGTCTAGACATCTATTGTAGGAGATACTCATACATTGTGTTGTAATATTATGAAAGAGTAATACAGCCTGGGTAATATGTAATGAAGGGAAAAACGCCTGGCTCAAAATTCTACATGGTGCAAAGTTGTACATCAAGGGCCAGAATCGAGCAAGAACTTTTGGGCACCATCATATCATTGTGGAGTGCAAAATAAATGAATAAACACATTTTAGTGTATTTATGCAATCAAGTTTGTCATCATTAAGTAGAAAACTAATTTGAAGACAATGGTATGCAATACAACAAACACTATCAGATTCATCATATTTTTTAGTGAAATTCTGTATAATTTCTATTTTTTATATAAATATGATATACACTTTTTTAGAAATAATAAATTGGAAAAGTCCAGTCAACTAGTCAGTCACCAAGATATGATGAGTAAAAATGGCAGATACACTAACAAATATAGTATGAATATGTAAGAAGTGATTATTTCTTATTAGACTATTAATGCAAAAGAGCATGTTGTACACATGTTTCAGATTACAGAATTATTCTGTATCTTTTTGGGAGTATTGAGATACACCCATGGGTTTGTTCAGTTGGCAGACTCAACAGCAACTAATAAATAAAATGATGGTTGACATACCACTTATCAAAAGATTTTTATGTAGAGAACATATATAAATTTCCAATAACTATTAAAATGCTAAAAATAATTAGTCATCATGAAATTATAAATGAAAAGCATAAAGTATTTTCATACAGAAAGCACAGGGAAAAAAGTGTCAATGATGCTGAGAATGGAGCTGTCTATCCTCTGCTGATGAGAATGTAAACTATGGAAAAATTGTGGAAATTCTTTAACTGACTAAAAGAAAAACCATATCATCTAGTAATCTAAAATCAGTATCTAAATAAGAGATATTTGAACCTCCATGTTTATAGAAGTGCTGTTCACATAGCCAATATATGGAGTCACAGAGGTTTCAGGAAAGGACGAATAGATAAGATAAACTATGGTTATGAAATATTCCTCTGTTACAACAATAGAATTCTGTCAATTTACATCATCATTAGGTTACTATGCAAAGTGAAATTACATGAGCACAGCAAAGGGAATGCCTTATACCGCATGTTTTCCTTCACTTATGGAGACTAATAATGGGATCTCATGGAAACCTAGAAGAGAGTAACGGGTGCTAGACATCCGGTGGTGCTGGGGAGGGTGGCAGAAGGAAATTTGATGAAGCAGCCAAATCACACCTTTGTGCAGGAGTCAGCTCTGTATTTTCTGTAGCAACATAGGGCAAATATTGGCTACAAGCATTATAAAAATGTTCAAATTAGTTAGAAGTCTACAAGGCTGGCCAAATAGTTCAGCAAATTAAATTGCCTGCAAGCAGGTGCAGGAGACCAGACACTGAGACAGAGACTGAGACTGGGTGTGGTGGCGCATGCCTGTGATCCCAGTTCTTGGAAGGCTGTAACCAGGAGAATCACTATGAGTTCAATCTATTACTGAGACCATGAACGCCCTGTAAACCCTTCCGTAAAATACAGAAGAAAATTAGAAGTCTACAAAAGTGTTCCAAATGTATGAATGATGAGGCTGGAAGTTGAAAGCACTATTCTTGGTTTATCATTGTATACTGCACAAATGTAATTTGGAAATGTAATAATTTCCAAATTATTTCAAAGTAGCACATAAAGATGTACATAGATTATATTTCAATAAAAATAAATTAATACCTATGTACTTTGTTCTATGGAAATGAACACTGCATATAACTTTATCTTAGTTTTAATGAAACGTAGGCAAATTAAAAATTATTTAGTATGAGGCAAAAACATGTGTAATCATACGACTTTGCCAATTCACATTCTTCTAATAAAGAAGTTAGGATTGCAACTTTCAACACCCAAAAAAAAACATACAATTATTATTCTCAGTGTAGAAATTCTGCTATGTCAGGAAAGTGCAAAGGCGTTACAAAATTCTTTCTAATTACCTGCTATTTCAATATCCAGAACTATAAAATATTTGTTCTCCAAGAAAAAAAGTCATATTATATATTGGGTTAATACCAGACAAAAACATTAAGCAAACAAACAAAAGAAAACCTTAACATAGTATTAAATGTGAGATTCAGGAGAAAGTTCCTAAATTTAATAATAACTTCTACTTTATAAAATACTAAATATTACTTGAAATCATGGATATTAAAACAAAGACTCACATAATTGTAACTCTGTTGAAATGTATGCTAGTTGAAATGTAGATTAAGGAAAATATTGAAAAGAGGAGACTGATTGGCATCTAACAAGTGTTCATGAATTTGGGTGGAAATAAATTCTCCTAAAAACTCAAACACAAAAAATTTTCACAAGGTTTGATAAAACACTTAAGTCTAATAAATTAATTTTCTGTGATGTTGTAAGACACTCATAAAACTGCATTGAGAAGGGCCATAAAAGAATAAAATTATTTTTTGCCCAAATAGGCATTAAAAATAATCTTAGACAATCCCACAGAACAAATCAGGAAACAATGCACAAAACATTTTTAAAACATCTGTTTTTTTGCTTTAAAAAGCAGAGAAAAACAAGAGAAAATGTGAAGAACTACACTCCTTAAATTTTGGATATTTGAGGTTTTTGTTTTGTTTTGTTCTGATTTTTATTCCTTATAGTAAGAAAAAAAGATAAAATTGCAATGAAACAGTTTTAAAACAGGTTAGGAGGGAGGGCAGTTATAATATTTGATACATTGCATATTGTTGTCTTCATAGTAGTTATTGAGAGACAAGCTGCAGACATGATACGTTGCCCAAATAATATTAGTACAAACTTTTATCTTCAATGAACTAAGAGGAACTATCTGTATATCTATCTTAACTCTTGTGTGTTTATATATATTTTCTCTTTTTTTTCATAACAAAGCAGTCTTTTACTTACACTTATGTAAACTTAGTAACACATTTTAAATTGTTTTTTTAAATTATTTTTTATTTTTTATTTTATTGAACTACAAATGTCAATCAGACAGTTTCAAGACACCTTAAATTAATTAAATTTCGATTCAATAAATTAATACATTGCAAACTGTTTTCATAATGTTCTGGTATTGTACAAGGTGCATACATGATATTATATTTACAGATATTATTTTAGCAGATATCTCTTCTCAGTGAATTAAGAGTGTAGCTGCTTACTTATCTTTTTTTTTTTTCTGTCTTTTTTTTTTTTTTTTTTTTTTTTTTTTTTTTTTTTTTTTTTTTTTTTTTTGAGACAGGGTCTCACTGTGCAGTTCAGGCTGGCCTTAAGCTCACTTTGTAGCTCAGGCTGGTCTCGAACTCACAACAATCCTCCTGCCTCAGCCTCCCGAGTGCTGGGATTACAGGCATGCGCCACCACACCCGGCTTTTATCTTATTTTTTATACCTGAATTATATCAAAAATTCAATAATTATTTTCCTAGTGGATGACCGTAGTACTAGAAGCCGTGACTCATCCACATGGATGACACAGACAAAGGAAGTACAGAATAATGTACAGGACTACAAGATAAACCCTGAGAAGACTTCACTGACCACATAGGAAATATAAAGTTCATGTGTTGGTATATAGGTCTTGATCTATCTAGGTCTTAACCATCCAGCAGAAAAGTATAAAATTGAAGTATACATTGTGGGGTCATAATACTAAGCTGAGCTGTAAATGGCTATGGTCGACAAATTCTTTGAATAACTCACTATTGTGGAATGCTGGACTGTGTTGGATTGTGGTGTTGAGTTCAGGCACCTAAATTAGTTGAATGACAATGGAGTGCACATCTTTGACAGGTGTAGACAAAGGAAGGGGTATAGAAAGAAAAAATCATGATGTGTGTGTATACACAGTACAGTTGGGACAGATAACTCTGTGCTTGTACATAATTCTATGAGAGGCAAGATCTGCACTAATGGTGGTTGGATAGGATATTATGTCGGCTTCTAGTACTATGATCATCCACATTTTAAATTAAAATAATATCAGTGTAAAATGCAAGCATACTTAATTTAAGAAGGAGCAAAATGGGTTAGGGATTGATTTAAAAATATACCAATTATAAAGTTACAGTATGACAATTACTGTATCTAGAATTTACTATTAATTATTGGATAGAATTTACTGTTAGTATCAAGCATAAATTCAGTGAAAAAATTATTAGTAAGGGATGATTTGATATAAATCAAATTGTTGTTAATATTCACTACACTTATCCTTCTATATTTTTTCCATAGCTAAAACAAAAGAAGGGGCTGGGAAGATGGCTCAGTGAAATAAATGCTTCCCTGGTAAGTGCAAGGGCCTGAGTTCAATCCCCAGTTCTGCAAAAAAAATAAAGAAAGAATGTTATCATAAATAAAAACTGAAAGTATCCCTTTTGCAATAAATAGTTTCAAACCTAGGGTAAGGTATAATATCTTTGGGTACTTTTCCCTCTGAAGTAAATAGAAGAGTAAATTATGAAAAAGTATTTGAATCCAGCAAGGCATAAGCATTTTTACAGAAATAAGAACCACATAAGTGGGGTTTAACTTGTCAGTAAACGGTGTAAGATTTTTCCAGGTTGAAAGAGGAAAGTTTAATTTTCATTGCATAGTTTCAAATGAGCAAATGATAGACCAACTTTTGACAGTTTTGAACTAATATGAGAAAATCATGAGCTTAAAGATATTTATGGAATGTTACTATTGAAAATAAATGATAAATATAAAGAATGTCTAGATGAAAATTAAAGCTGACTACCACACACATAATAACAATGAAAAAAATTTCAAACTTCCTATCATAAAACAGCTTTATAAATAAGGAGAGGAAAAGGATTGAAGGGAGGGCAGGGACTAAGGGAAAAAAGAGGCCTCGAGATATGGCACATTCAGGTTCGAATTTCCTATGATGGCTGTGATCATTATGGATATACAAATTGTATCAATAAGCATAAAGAATTCATAAAGTTCTCACTTTCTTTAAAATACATTTTTATGTCTTCATTTTTTTTCATGTACGTATTTGGTACAGAGTCTCATTACACAGCTCTGATTGAAAGTGATGCTCCTGTTTTCAACCTCTCCAGGGTTGGGATTACGAGCGTGCGCCACATGCTTGGACTCCGGCACTGGTTTAACACACCCTGCGGATGGCTCTGTTGTGGGATGCGGAACTGGGGTTTGATCTCTGCTCAGTGCACTTTCCAAGGCAGGTGCTTAGTCAACTGAGGAGCTATCTTGCCAGCCCAAGATTACATTTTTAAAAATCATCTTAATGTAGCTTAGAAAAAAATAAGTTTAAATTAATATATCAGTAATAAAAAAAATTTTAATAACTTCCTTTAGAATTCCATCTGAAAATGAAGCACTTTCAAGTGTTTTATTTTTTAAGGTTGATAGAGATTGATGTACAACTCAGTGCCATGTAAGAATAATTTAGTAACATTTTATATTGACTTCTGCCTTTATTGTGGTCTCCTAAATCTTTCCAATCAAAATATATTTCTTTGTCTTTAAGGGCTGACCAGATAGCTTAACAAAGTAAAACACCTGCTTAGTCAGGCACAGGGACTAGGGTTTGATCCCAGGCATGCCGTGCCAGCCTCGACCCCTGGGTGAGCTGAGGCAGGGACTGCGACTGGGCGTCACGGTACAAGCCTGTGATCCCACTATTGGGAGTCTGAAAACAGGAGGGATCACTAGGAGTCCAATCAGTGACCAAAAAAATCAAAATTCTAGTAGATATTGATCTTTTATGTTTTAATAAAAACAATTCCACTACATTGAACCAAGCAACACATTTTTTAACACTTACTTTGTCCTTTGCTTCGTGTGTAGGGAAAATATGAAACATACACAATAACCAAGAAAATTGAATCGAATGATTTGTTAGATACCTCATCAACCTTTGCAAACTTAAAATATTTACTGCTTTTAGATTAATAACATTTTTTAAATTCTAAAATAAATAATGAGCCATAAATTTTTTGAATGCATCTACAAATCATGCCTTAAATCTTTATTTTAGGATCATTTGATCAAATTAATTTGATGTTTCACAAGCTTCAAAAAATAGTATAATTATAGTGCGGTCGACTCCGCCATCTCCCACCATCCCGCCCGCCCCTGCCCAGCCCCTGAGACCGGCCAGAGACAGCAGGGCCCACTCCGCCATCTTCCTCCATCCCGCCCGCCCCAGCCCAGCCCCTGAGACCAGCCAGAGACAGTGCGGCCCACTCCGACATCCTCCTCCATCCCGCCCATGCCCGCCCAGCCAGAGACCAGCCTGAGACAATGGGTGACTCCAGCGGCCTCCTGGTTCCCGTGCCAAGCTCACCCAGCAAGAGCGAATTTACAGGACTCACCAGGCTTCCCAGATCAGTGAGAGTGTGGTGAGTCTGAGGGAGAGCCTTTGGCTTCTTCCCACACGCGCTACGCGGATCCCTGTCCCCAACCCCTCCAAGCCAGTGACTGGCCTGAAACCTCAGGACCCACTCACCAACACCTCCCCGGATCCCCTGACCTAAAGCCCACTGACTGAGTGGGAATTTCCCTGATTCTCTGGGCATCAAAGTTCAGTGAGTGTAGAACCTCAGGCCCATCGTGCCTGAGATACATTTCCGAGGGTTTAAGCTGCCTGACACCATGCTTGGCCCAGTGACAGCTCCACGCACACTGTGCTAGAGAAACACTTCCAGGTGATTACTGGTCCCACCCGACAGCACCAGAACCAGTGCAGGTCGGCCTGGAGTGAGAACTCCAAGCCTGCCACACTGGAGGGACATTTCTCAGAAATTGACGGTCCCATGCTATGGACGGAAACCCAGCACAGCCTGGCCTGGGAGTGAGGGCTCTAGGCCCACTGCACCAGAGGGACCTTTCCCAGCCTTCTTGGGTTACGGCTTGTAGACCCGGACCCAGCACAAGCTGGCCAGCTCAGTACAGCCTACTCAGTGAATAAGATCATCCACTATCCTTTTGTGAGCCCAGAAAACCCACCAAAGCCCAGGTCCACCCACCTGGGGAACGCCCTGCCTGACACAGGAGGGCTGACACCAGGAACCAACATGGGGGAACCAAAGGAGCTGCAGCAAAAAAGGAACTAAACACAACAGCTAGACCCAGGATAGGCATACCTGGAAAATCTCAAACTTAATAGACTGGCACCCGAATCTCATAACAACCTAAGGTTATAGCTGCACCAAAGCTCTACACCAAAGGTCAAAGATCAGTGCTATACAAAATGACAAAGAGAAGGGGAAAATGCAATCCCAGACCTCGAGTCCATCAGGAAAGGCAGAGGATACTAGCTCAGCTGCAACGAATGAAGTAACAGATACAGCAGCAAAGGAACAACAGCAGAAAGCTATGGAGGAAATAAAATGAGAAGTAATTCCCCAATTTAAAAAAGAAATATTTGAATACATAGCATCTGAAATAAAGAATGAATTCCAGAAACATTGGGTGGAAAAACGATGCTCACCCAGAAAAAGTGCAGAGAGCACTATTTCAACTGATATATACGAATTAACAGCATCTGAAGCAAAGAAACAGCAACAGAAAAATCATGAGGAACTCAAAGCAGAAAGAAGTTCTGAAATCAAAAAAGAACTTTTTGAAGTCATAGGATCTGAAATACCGAAACAAGTCCAGAAATATACAGAGGAAATCCAACTGGGAAGAAACACAGAAGAAAAAGAATTAATAACTACCTTTAAAGAAGACATGGATAAAAAAATTGAGGAGATCAGAAATATGATGGATTCCTTGAATGAGCAATACGGAAAAGAAATAGAACACATGAAACACAGTCAAAGAGATATAGAAGAACTAAAAATAGCAATCACGAGTCTACAAAACCATCTGAGTGAAAGCGAAGACAAAGTTTCAGATCTTGAAGATGCCACAGCAGCTAATGAAAATGTGAGAAAGGATCTCTTAAAAACAACAAGAATGCAGGAAAAAATAATCCATCACCTGCAGGATGACGCCAGAATGAACAATGTGAGAATAATTGGTATCAATGAGAATGAAGGAGTCAATACAAATGACATAAAAAGAATATAGGAAGAAATAATAGCAGAAAACCTCCCAAATATGAGGAAACAATCCAACATTCAGGTCACTGAAGCATACAGAACACCAAATAACTTCAACCCAAGTAGAAACACACTAAGACATATAATAGTTAAAATCGCAGAAATCCAACAAAAAAATAATATACTGACAGCTGCTAGAGAGAAGAAGGAGCTCACATTCAAAGGAAAACCCATCAGAATTACAGCCGACTTCTCTATACAAACAATGAACGCAAGGAGAGCATGGATCAGAGTTCTTCAAGTCCTACACGAAAACAAATTCCAGCCCAGACTACTATACGCTGAAAAACTCTCTTTCAAGTTTGATGGAGAAATGAAATACTTCCATGACAAAGAACAACTAAAGAATTTCATGATGACAAAGCCATCCCTCCACAGGCTGCTGAAAGAGGTTCTAGATAGAGACCACAACGACCAGAACTCCATGCAAGAGACTTGAAGGAACCCACTAAACAGGACAGTCAATTAAACACAGGTTACAAAGGAGTAAACAATACCAGCTAAATATCATGACAAACATAAGTTAGCACATTTCAATTATAACCATCAATGTAAATGGACTCAATTCTCCAATTAAGAGAAATAGACTGGCACAGTGGATTAGGAAACAAAATCCAACAATATGCTGTATACAAGAAACACACTTAACACAAAAAGACGTTCATAGGCTCAAAGTCAAAGGATGTAAAACAATACTGCATACCCCAGCACCTCAGAAAAAAGCAGGAGTAGCAATTCTGTTCTCAGACAGTCTCAACTTCAAACCAAGAATGATCAAACGACACAAAGAAGGCCGCTATATATTGGTCAGGGGAAAAATTCAAGAGCAAGAAGTAACACTCATAAATATCTATGTACCAAACAGAGGAGCACCCAACTATGTAAGACAAATCTTAAGGGACATGAAAAACTTAATGTCTAAGAACACAATCTTAACAGGAGATCTTAACACACCCTTATCTCAAAAAGATAGGTCAACCTGACAAAAAATTAGCAAAGAAGTAGCAGAACCGAACAAGAGCTTGGAACAAATGGACCTGGTGGACATAAACAGAGTGTTCCACCCAACCACAGCTGAATACACATTTTTTTCAGCTGCACATGGGTCATTTTCCAAAATAGACCACATACTAGTCCACAGGTCATGCCTAAGTATATGCAAGAAAATAGAAATTATCCCATGCATACTATCTGACCACAATGCAATGAAATTGGAAATAAATGACAAAAGAAACCAGAAAAACCCACTAAATTCATGGAAACTAAACAACAACCTACTCAGCAATCAATGGGTCGTAGAAGAAATTCAACAAGAAATCCAGCAATACGTACAATTCAATGAAAATTCAAGTACAACTTACCGGGATTTATGGGATGCGATGAAAGCAGTTCATAGAGGGAAAATAATAGCTATAAACTCACACATTAGGAAAATGGAAAGGGAACAAATTAGCACCTTAATGTTGCACCTCCGACAACTAAAAAAAGAAGAGCAAACAAAACCCAGAGCGCAAAGATGGGAAGAAATCATAAAGATTAGAGGAGAAATTAACTCAATTGAGATGAAAAAAACAGTTCAAAGAATCTACAAAATAAAAAGCTGGTTCTTTGAAAAACTAAATAAAGTTGATAAGCCTCTTGCCAACCTCATCAAAAAGAGGCAAAAGAAAATTCAAGTACAAGCGATAAGGAATGAAAAGGGTGAAATCACCGCAGACCCACTGGAAATTCAGAAGATTATTAATAGTTAGTTCGAGAATCTTTACGCTCACAGAATAGAAGACACAGAAGAAATGGACAGATTCCTCGAAAGGTACAAATTACCAAAACTGAATCAGGAAGATATTGCAACTCTCAATAAGCCGATAACAGCCAACGAAATTCGAAACGTAATAAAATCCCTACCGACAAAGAAAAGTCCAGGGCCTCATGGATTCACAGCTGAATTCTACAGGAAATTTATAGAATATATAATCGCCACACTCCACAAACTCTTCCACGAAGTTGAAAAGGAAAAAGTCCTCCCAAAATCATTTCTGGAGGCAAGTATAATACTCATTCCAAAACCAGGTAAAGACGCTACCAAAAAGGAGAACTACAGGCCAATCTCCCTCATGAACATAGACGCAAAACTACTCAACAAAATCCTGGCAAATAGAATACAGCAAATCATCAAGAAGATCATACACCATGACCAGGTAGGATTCATCCTAGGGATGCAAGAATAGTTCAATATTCGAAAATCTATAAATGTAATACACTATATTAATAGACTGAAATCTAAAAACCAAATGATCATCTCAATTGATGCAGAGAAAGCCTTTGACAAAGTTCAACACTCATTCATGTTCAAGGTCCCACAGAAAATTGGAATAGATGGACTCTATCTTAACTTGATAAAAGCCATCTATGACAACCCAAAAGCTCATATAATCCTAAATGGGGAAAAACTGAAATCTTTTACTCTTAACTCAGATACAAGACTAGGATGTCCTCTATCACCCCTCCTATTCAATATAGTGTTGGAATCCTTAGCAACAGCCATTAGAAAAGAGGGAGAAATAAAGGGAATAAGAATAAGAAAAGAAGAAGTTAAATTATCATTATTTGCAGACGACATGATACTTTACTTGGAAGACCCCAAAAATACCACCAAGAAACTACTAGAACTGATACGGAAATTCAGTAGCATAGCAGGATACAAAATCAATACGCAGAAGTCAATAGCATTCCTCTATACAGATAACAAACACACTGAAAGGGAAACTATAGAAACAATACCTTTCACAATAGCACTGCGGAAAATGAAATACCTTGGGATTCACTTAACCAACTAAGTCAAAGATCTTTGCACGGAAAATTACAACACCCTAAGAAAAGAGATTATGGAGGATTTCAGAAAATGGAAAGATATTCCATGCTCCTGGATAGGACGATCCAACATCGTGAAGATGGCCATACTCCCAAAATTGCTGTACAGATTTAATGCAATCCCTATCAAATTGCCACCAACATACCTCCCAGATATAGAGAAATCAATCCTAAAATTTATTTGGAACCACAAACGACCTAGAATAGCAAAGGCAATGTTGTCCAATGAAGACAAGGCAGGAGGCATCACAATTCCTGATTTGAAATTATACTACAAAGCCACTGTGATAAAATCAACATGGTATTGGCAACAAAATTAGACCTGAGGATCAGTAGAATAGATTAGAATATGCAGAGGCATCTACAAAAACACTCAGCCATCTTATCTTCGACAAAGGGGCGACACAAGCTCACTGGAAGAAAGATAGCCTTTTTAACAAATGGTGCTGGAAAACATGGCTTTCTACATGCCGAAAACTAAAACTTGACCCAGATCTATCACCATGCACTAAGTTAAAGTCAAAATGGATTAAAGATCTAAACGTTAAAACAGAAACACTCAATCTCCTGGAAGAGAAAGTAGGAGGAACTCTTGAAGACATAGGGGGTAGGTAAAAGAGTTCATGAACAAACATATATTCGCACAGGAAGCTCTTGAAAGAATCAACAAATGAGATCAACTCTTCTTAAAGAGCTTCTGCATGTCAAAAGAAATTGTCAACAGAGTGAAAAGACAACCCACAAACTTTGAAAAACTCCTAACTAATAAGCAATCAGACAGAGGTCTACTGTCTAGAATTTATAAAGAACTAAGTTATAACAGGGCCCTCAAATTTAAAGACCCAATTCGGAAATGGGCATCTGAGATGAATACACACTTCTCAGAGGACGAAATTAAAGAAGCGAACAAATATATGAAAAAATGCTCCACATTGCTAGCCATTTGTGAAATGCAAATAAAAACAACACTGAGATATCATCTCACTCCAGAAAGAATGGCTATCATAAGGAAATCATCCAACAACAAATATTGGAGAGGTTGTGAGGAAAAGGGAACACTTTTCCACTGCTGGTGGGAATGTAGAGTAGTAGAACCGTTGTGGAGGTCAGTCTGGAGACTCCTCAAAAGAATAGGACTAGAAATCCCATTCAAGCCAGCTATCCCCCTACTGGGAATTTTCCCAAAGGATTTGGATACATTGTATCATAGAGATATATGTGTACCTATGTTTATAGCAGCACAATATGTGATAGCAAAATCTTGGAAACAACCAAGATGTCCATCACATGAGGAATGGTTGAAAAAGATGT
>PVKA01019002.1:0-42798 GCA_004027165.1 Ctenomys sociabilis | reverse complement strand
TCCCACCCCAGTTGGTTCTGCAGGTAGGGAAGGTGTCCAGGGAGGGAAGGTGGCATTTCCGAATGAATCTTCAGAACGCATACTTGTCCATTTCAGAACCGCCTGGTCCACTTCAGGTCAGCCACAGCTCCTGAACCCATGTCAGAGTATTTTAATGCTATTATGTTGGCACTGTGCTTGGTACTTTCTGTGCCTTCTCTCCTGGACTCTGCTTATTAACTCACTGAGGCAGGGCTAGTTATCACCAACCCCATTTTGCAGACAGGGGGACCACAGTGGCTCAGAGAAATTAAGAAACACACCACCAATTGCTGGGTGTGGTGGCAGACACCTGTAATCCCAGCACTCAGAGGGCTGAGGCAGGAGGATCACTGTGAGCCTAAGGTCACCCTGGACACATAGTGAGACGTTGTCTTAAAAAAAGGGAAAAGAAACACCTAAGATCCAAGCTAACAAGTATAGTGAAACAGGAAGTCAGGTAGAGCCAGGCCAGTAGGACTCCAGGTGCAAGGTTTTTTGTGGTCTGCAGAATACATCCATTAAGTTACTTCCCGTCTGTATACATTGTGGTGCTGGAGCTGGAACCCAGTGCTGCACAAGTTACACAAGCGCTCTGCCACTGAGACAGACTTCCAGCCTTTGTTTTCTTCTCTGTCTGGAAATTCTGTCCCTAGCATTGGTGTGGTGTTTGTGGCCACAGTCACATTATTTGTGAAGACCATCCTTTGAGGTCAGATGTGTACCTATTTTTTCAGAAGAAAACTGAGCCATCACCTGGTCTGGCTCTTCCCACTGGGCAGTAGCTATGTCTTTGGTTCAGTTCATATCTCTAGGGCTAGAGTCACAGCACCACTGTGAAGGAAAAGGCTATGGCTTTGTGGGGTTTCCAGAGGTTTCCCTAGATCATCAGGACCCTTGTACCAGGGTGTCTCCTGCCGTGTCCTGGCCCCAGCTTCCCTTGACAGCATGGTGTGGGACGTGATCGTTTCATCATGCCTGGCCTTCTGTGCCTCCCTTGAACATGCTTGGCCTGTTCATACCCCAGAGGCATCGCTCTCACTCTTGACTTCTGCTGGATTACTCTCCCTCATACCCCCTCCTGGCTTGTTCCCTTCAGTACCGGGAATTGAACTCAGGACCTTGTGCTTGCCAGGTAACCATTTAACCATTCTCCTTCTTCTATTTTTGGTAGAACCAGGGATTGAACTCAGGCCTTTGTATTTGCCAGGCAAGTGCTTATTTTACTGAGCCCTCTCCTTTTTTTTTATTTTGTGGAACCGGGGACTGAACCTCTCTTTCTTAAATGCCTTTTCCTGCTAAAGATTTTCCTGAGCTCCTGGTTCACTGTCTCAAAGTTTGTCTCTGTCTTTCTTCATGAGTGTAACGCTTACCTGCTTCTGCCTTTCCCCAAATGACAAGGTCTGGAAGACCAGGGACTCTGTTAACTCTTTGTGCCCCATAACTGGTACAGCCTGTTGCATATATAGTGTTTTGTTTTGGTACCAGGGATCAAACTGAGGACCTTGCACTTGCCAAGCAGTTGCGTATGCCACTGAGCTATTTCCCCAGCCCTATTTGTTAAATAAATGTATCACTTTTTTTTTTTTTTTTGAGACAGAGTAGCTATGCACTTCAGGTTGGCCTTGAACTTAGTATGTATCCCAGGCTGGCCTCTGACTTGGCTGATCCTCCTGCTTTAGCTTCCTGGGTGCTGAGATTACAGGTGTGTGCCATCATGCCCAGACTGAACCCAGGGCCTTTACACTTGAGCTGCATCCTCAGCACACATACACACACACGCACATGCACACTCACACACCTTGGTTTTCTGAGATAGTGTGTAAGATGCTGAGTTAGCAAGTCAGACTGAGTTGCTGAGCTTTCAATTGCAGACTTTTTGCCTCAGCCTTCCAGAGCACTGGGACCACAGGTACGCACTGTCACACTTGTCTTATGAGATAATTTTGTAAATTGCAGGTGCTTTCTGCAGAAACATGGATTTCTGACTTCCTTTGGGGGAGCCACCCTATATAAACCTGTAAAGTAGTCTCCAGGTGGATACCACCAGCTCCTACTTGCAAATAACAGAATAATGAAACCGAGTGTCCTACAGGTGCCCCAGAAGCCAACACAGGACAGTTGTGGGCTGCCCCTAGGGCTGGTAAATTTCATGACTCCTTGGCTCCTCCATCTGTCTTGCCCCAGCCCCCGCCCTCACCTCCCCTTACCATGGACTGCTGAAAGTAAGCAGAAGCTCCCAGTTCCCACTGGGACACCCTAAGACTTCCTGAGATACCCCCTGTGTCCCCAGCAGCAGCAGTGACCAGCAGCCCTGTACCATGTTAGGCCAGGAGCTGTGGAACAGTTTTGTTCTTTTTGTTTCTTCTGATTTCTAAGGATTTTATGGTGAACTTCTGCTGTCCCTCTGTCTTTAAAGGAGGGCTCCTTTTCACGTCTCACATTAGTACCCCATCTGGTGGGTCTGGGTTGAGAGGCTGGAGCCCATGCACCAGAGGCAGCTGTGAGAGTTCGTGAGCAGTTTGGCCCCAGGTAGGTGGAGGGCTAGTCGTGGGAGTGCAGGTAACAGCTTTGTATGCCAGGATGGTGGGAGGGAGGAGGTCATGCACTGTGCTCACTCTCAGTCTGGCTGGGGCTGGGAGAGCTCTGGGAGCTTTCCTGAGTGTGGCCTCTGGAAAAGGTGGCCAGTTGCAAAGAAAGCAAACTGGGTTTCTGGGGCCAGTGGCATTTGTTTCACATCCCTGCATTCCTCACGGGCCTGGGGCACAGCCAGTACAGCTGGCTTTCGTGCTCACAGCAGTGTGGCCTTGGGCCAGTCAGAGTGCCATCCAAGCCTGGCTTTTCTGTGGTACCTTTGGGGTCACTGTGAGGATAAAAGTTCCCAAAGGTAGGGCTTCTGAATCTTCTCAGACACCTCTTTATTTGTTTGTTTTGTGATATTGGGTCTTGAACTGAGCTACATCCTCAACTTTTTTAAAAACGTGTATTTGGTACATGATCTCAATATGCAATCAGACTCTAGTGACCCTCCTGTTTTCAGCCTCCCTCTCACTGGGATTGTAGGCATGTACTCCCACACCCAGTCTCAGTGGCCAGTTCAATGCGCCTGGAAGTGGGGCCTGCGAGGCATGTGTGTGGTATGGGGCATTGAACCCTGGTTCTTGAGCTCGCCTAAGCAGGGGCTTAGTCCACTGAACTATCTCACCAGCTGTCCCCCTGCACCTTTGTTTTTCTTTTTAAGACAGGGTCTTTCTATTTAGTTCAGGCTGGTGTTGAACTCACCCAGACTGGGCTTGAATTTGAGAGTCTTTTGAAATTGCCCAGGCTGGGCTCAGACTTGTAGCCCTCCTGCCTCAGCCTCCCAGAGTGCTGATGTGATGAACATACTCTACTGTGTCTGGCTTCCGACACAGTTTTATTTTATTTATTTATTGTTTTTATTTTTATTTTATTTTTTTGCGGAACCAGGGATTGAACTCAGGCCCTTGTGCTTGCCAGGGAAGCACTTATTCCACTGAGCCATCTCCCTGGCCCCTATTTATTTATTTATTTATTTATTTATTTATTTATTTATTTTTTGTCTTTTTGAGACAGGGTCTCACTGTGCAGTTCAGGCTGGCCTTAAGCTCACTTTGTAGCTCAGGCTGGTCTCGAACTCACAACAATCCTCCTGCCTCAGCCTCCCTAGTGCTGGGATTACAGGCATGAGCCACCACGCCCGGCTTAAAAACATACCTTTTTTTTTTTTTTGTGGAACCAGGGATTGAACTCAAGCCCTTGTACTTGCCAGGCAAGTGCTTATTCTACTGAGCTATCTGCCTGGCCCCCTATTTATTTTTTGATACAGGGTCTCACTATGTAGCTCAGACTCATAGTGATCCTCCTGTCTTAGCCCCCCCAGCACTGGAATTATGTGATTTATTTGTTTATTATGGCAGAACCGAGGATTGAACTCAGGCCCTTGTGCTTGCCAGGAAAGTGCTTATTGTACTGAATCTCCCCGGCCCCATCACTGGAATTATAGACATGTGCTAGCACACCTGGTTCCAAGGCTGATATGACCTGTGGTACTGGGAATTAACTTGAGACCTTGCTCTTGCCAGGCAGGTGCTTATGTCACTGAGCCATCTCTGCAGTGCCCCCCACCCCACTATGTTTTAAGTGCATGAGAAATCTGGACATGATGGCACATACCTATAATCTCATCATCTGGGAGGCTGAGGCAGGAGGGACTCTTATGAGTTTGAGGCCAGCCTGGGCTACAGAGGGAGACCCTGTCTAAAAAAAAAAAAAAAAAAAAAAAGATAAAATGAAGCAAAAATAAATGAAATTGCTGGGTGTGGTGGTGTATGTAGCACTCATGAGGCTGAGACAGAAGGATCGTTGGGAGTTCAAGACCAGCCTGTATAGAGAAATCCTGTCTGAAAAAGACAAAAACAAACAAAACATGGAATCACAAAGGAAACTGGTTCTCTTGGACTGTAGCTGGACTTCTTTGTGACTTCACTAAAGGCCAGAAAGACTAGGTGTGTCAGTAATACAGCTATAATTTTGAAGTTGTGATGAGCCTGAACATTTCGTTGCCTGCAGTAATTGCAGTGTGACAGGAAAAGATTCCAGCAGTGATGGCCGTATGTCACCAAGAGTGTGTCTGCAGTGCACTGTGTGTCCCATGGGCCTCATTGGAGGGTACACTACATAGCTCGTGAGGGTCACAGGATGTTTTCCTGTGCAAGTTTGCAGCCCCTGAATTTTCTCCATTGAGAATCCCTACTGGGTGGCTTCAGAGATAAGGCGCGCCCACTCCCCAACCTTCATGGAGTAGAGGGTCCTGAGGTGGGCAGACTTCTTTGTAAAAACCATGAGGCGGAGTAAATGTAGCCCCAGAAAGCATCTGTGGTGTCTCTTTCATTGTATTATAGCCCTGGGTGCAGGGAGGTGGAGTACAGTGTGACGGAGGAGCAGCATTCTTGGGTTAGGAGCTGACCTCATCTATGCAGAGCCAGCTGTCAGGGACAAATGCAGCCCCATCCTTAGGTAATTGTACAGCTCTGCCAGCTTACTTCACCCCCCTGTTCTTTGGCTTCTTCATCTGAAAAGTGGGAGTGCAATGACTCCTCCCTATGGGGTGTCATGAAGATAAAGCTTGTGTGTAAAGCTCTTAGAGCAATGTCTGGGAGCAGGATGTGGCTGCCAGTGGCTGATGTAGGTGAGCGTCTTTGCCTCTGCCTAGGACTCCCTGGCTTTCAGTGTGCTTCATGCTCAGTTCTGCTGCTCTGGGCTGCTTGGAGATGACCTAGATGCAGCTTTGTCTTCAAACAGCTCATAGTTTGGTGGGAAAGGGGACCGAAATGTGCAAATTTTTTTTTGTATGCATCAGTGCTGGGAATAGAACCCAGGGCCTCACCTGTGAGGATAAGCAAATGCTCTGCCGCGGAGCTACACTAGGCCCCAGCATCTAATTTCAGTTAGGTAGCACAGGCATGAGGTTCAGTGCTTGGGTGGGAGTTCAGGAAGGACCTCAGTGAACTTTAAAGGCCTGGGAGCTGGGTGTGATAGATCCTAGTACTCAGGAAGCTGAGGCAGGAGGATTAGCAGGGGTGTGAGGTCAGCCTAGGCTACATAGTGAGTTCAAGGCCAGCCTGAATAAATAGTAAGATCCTGTCTCAAAAATGACAGAAAGTTAGTCGGGCATGGTGGCGCATGCCTGTAATCCCAGCACTTGGGAGGCTGAGGCAGGAGGATTGTTGTGAGTTCGAGACCAGCCTGAGCTACAAAGTGAGCTTAAGGCCAGCCTGAACTGCAAAGTGAGACCCTGTCTCAAAAAGACAAAAAAAAAAAAGAAAAAGAAAGAAAGAAAAAGACAGAAAGGCCAGCCAGATAGCTCAGTGGATTAAAGCACCTGCTCAGGCAGAGCGCAGAGACCAGGGTTTGATCCTGGTGTGCCATGCCAGCTCTGCCCCTGGGATGCATTGAGACTGCAATTGAGAATGGGCGTGGTGGTGCACGCCTGTGATTCCAGCAGTTGGGAAGCTGAAAACAGGAGGATCACTATGAATCTATCTAGTGGTGAGACCCTGTAGACCTTGTACTAGATACAAATAAGTAAAAATTTGAAAAATGACAGAAGAAACAACGCTGAGTGTGGAAGATGTCTGGTGCCCTCCCACGCCCCGAGACCAGGAAGCCAGATGGCCCGTCCTTGTCAGAGAGTGACATTCCAGGACAGAGCATAGGGCCCAAGGAGGCCAGGCAAACCCTGCAGTGCTGTAGGCACTGGCACAAGGAACTTAGACTTTGTCCTCCTGGCAGTGGTACTGGTGTCATGGGAAGTTCTATTTGTTTTGTTTTGGTTTTTTACTTTTTATCCATACAAAGTTGCAAAAATAGTACAAAAAGTCCCCTTTATCTAGCTTCACCTACTGGTGACTTTTTTGTTTGTTTTGGTGCTAGAGATCAAATCCCGAGTCTTGTGCATGGTAAGCAAATGCTCTGCCACTGAACTACATCCTCAGCTCTTTTTCTTTGGTGGAACTCAGGCCCTTGTACTTCCCAGGGAAGCATTTATTCTACTGAGCCATCTCCCTGGCCCCTGCTCAGCTCTATTTTGATGCAGGGTCTTGCTAAATTGGCCCATCTGGTCTTGAACTTGCAATTCTCCTTTCTCACTTTTCTTTTTTTCTGGCAGAACCGGGGATTGAATTCAGGTCCTTGCGCTTGCCAGGGAAGTGCTTATTCCACTGAGCCATCTCCCTAGCCCCCCTGTCTCACTTTTCTGGGCAGCTGGGATTCCAGGCACGTGTCACCACACCCAGCTAATAGTGACATCTTCTATAGCTGTGGTACATTTTCAAAACTAAAAAATGCCTTGGCATATTACTGAACTGAAGAGCTTATTCAGTTTTTATCTTTGATTACCACATATTCATTTCTATGTACACATGTGGTTTCTCTATGTATTTCAGGCTGGCCTCAACTAATGGTGATCCTCCTGCCTCAGCCTCCCAAGTCTTGGGATTCTAGGAGTGTCCCACCATACCTGGCTCTTCAGAAGATTTGAGCAGGGTTGCTGTGTGTTAGATAGATACCCAGGCACTCTAGTGGGAGCAGATTGGAGGGGGCTGTTGGAAGCTGTTATCAAGAGGCAAGAGGACCTGTGGGACAGCTGTGGTATGAAGAAGAGAGGGGCTGCAGAGTGGAGAAATGTTTGGGAGGTGAAAGTGGAAGGAATCAAGAATTCACTGAAGAGGCTAAGGCCTGTCTGGCAAGTGCAAAGTCCTGAGTTTGATCCCTGGTGCCAAAAAAAAAAATTTGCTGAGGGCCGGCCAAATAGCTCAGCAGATTAAAGCACCTGCAAGGAGCCAGGGTTTCAGTCCCCACAGAAGCCAGAGTTTCAATCCCGAGGGCACTCTCAGACAGCAGTTGAGACTGAGCGTGGTGATGTGCACCTGTAATCTCAGCTGTTGGAAGATTGTAAAAAGGCGGATCACTTCAAATCCAATCTAGTAGTGAGACCCTGAACACCCTGTAGACCCTTCCCTAAAATACAAAAAAAGAATTCACTGAGAATAGGTGATGGTCCGAGCTCTCAAGAGCAGAGGATGAGGGCTGGTGAGATGTCTCAGCTGACTAAGCACCTGCTTAGGCAAATACAGGGACCAGAGTCCGATCCCTGCCACCACACGCCTTGTGGGCCCTGTTCCTAGGTGTGTGGAGCTGGCCACTGAGAACAGGTATGGTGGCACACACCTGTAATCCCAGTGCTGGGGAGGCTGAAAATAGGAGTATCACTATGAGTCCAAGCTGTATAGTATGAAATACATTTAAAAAAAAAAAAAAAAAGGAAGATAATGAAGGAGAGAGAGGAGTAGGAGAAAGAGGCTAAGTTTAATTTGCTGTGGAAACCCAGACCAACCAAAATGGGTACTGGAGAAAGCTTTTTTTTTTTTTTCCAGAACTGGGGATTGAACGCAGACCCTTGTGCTTGCCAGGGAAGCGCTTATTCCACTGAGCCATCTCCCTGGCCCCTGGAGAAGGCTTTGTGGATCCGGGTGGGTCTTCAAAGATGAATAGAAGTTGTGGGATAACACTATGGTGCAGGCCAAGGGAGATAGCTCAGTACAATAAGCACCTGTCTGGCAAGTGGAGGGTCCTGAGTTCAATCCCTGGTACTTCAAAAAAAAAAAAAAAAAAAAGAAAAGTATGGTGGTCATGGGCAGCCCAGGTGTTCACTGGCTCTAGGTGCCACCTCTGAGATACTGGGAAGGGAGTGAGCCTGACCAGGGGAAGGGAGCTAACCCTTGAGATCAAGAAACGCAGGTACTCATTGGGAAGCGCAGGACAGCTATCCCTTAAGTGGAAGCTTGGGGGCTCCATCTTGAGACCTGGACGGAGAAAGAACAGCCCCCAGAAGACAATGAACAGGACTACTTGGACCCAAGAGTTGTGAGAAGCATGTGGGGCACAAGAGGGCAGCTCCACAGGAACTGGGTAGTGGCAGGTGGAGCCCGGTGTCCAGGGAGGCACGAAGAAAAAGCTGCCCCTTGACTGGGCTCAGCAGCAAGGGGTCAACTGAGGATCCAAGTGGGATAGGGATGTGACAGCATAGTCAACTCCTTCATGAATTGTGACCAAGACCTGGGAGGTGTGTGTGTATGGGGGGGGTGCAGCTGGGGATCAGAGAATTGAATGACCCTGGGCCCCAGAAAGCTTGAGTGATGAAGCTGAGGGCCTGGCATGGGCTGTGGTACCTGGTGGGAGACAGGAAGGGTAACAGTGGTGTCCATGGGCCCCAGGGCTGGCCGGCTGGGTATAAATCCCAGCTCCGCCGTTGCCCATTAGTACTGTGACCTCAGTCCATTTACTCAGCCTCCCTGATTCCTTCCGTATGACATAGGGATGGTAACAGTGTCTATTTCAGAAGACAGTTTCAGAGCTTTAAAGAAGTTGGCTATAGCCGGGCGTGGTGGCGCATGCCTGTAATCCCAGCACTCGGGAGGCTGAGGCAGGAGGATTGTTGTGAGTTCGAGACCAGCCTGAGCTACAAAGTGAGCTTAAAGCCAGCCTGAACTGCATAGCGAGACCCTGTCTCAAAAAGACCAAAAAAAAAAAAAAAAAAAAAAAAAAAAAAAAAAGTTGGCTATAAGGTAATCTTGACAGCCCCCAGTGCATGGGAACCAGTCAGCAACTACGAACGCATGTAACATCATTCATTTCTCTTCATGTCAGTTTTTCTCATTTGGGTGGTTTTTTTTTTTGTACTAGGGATAAACTCAAGGGCATCATACCACTGAGATATATCCCAGTCTTTTTATTTTTATCTTGAGAGAGAGTCTCACCAAGTTGCCCAGTTGGCCTACAACTTGAAGTCCTACTGCTTCAGCTTCTTGAATAGCTGGGGTTACAGGTGTACACTACTGTACCCAAGTTCACTGTTCCTTAACTATAAAATGGCTGGTGGATGAGTTGATATTTGTTCATTCATTTCTTTTACCAAAGCATAAGGCCATTCGGAGTTTGAAGAAGCTGGCACAGTCCCTCCTGGACTAATGAAAATGTGTCTCTAATGTTGTCTCCTTTTTTCTCTCTCTTTGAGACATGGTTTTACTTTGTAGTGCAGGCTGGCCTTAAACTCACTATGTAACCCAGACTGTCCTCAAATTCTCAGTGATCCTCTTGGCTCAGCCTCCTGAGTGCTTGCTAAGATTATAGGCATGTACCACCATGCCTGACTGTCATTTTCAAACCTTTCCCTGAAGCAGAAAAAAAAAAAAAAAAAATTGGCCCTTCATCCCCAGGTCAGTGGTTTGCCCTTTCCCGCAGGAAGAACAGCTCATTGATATTTGGCAGACCCAGAGCACTGGCTTTAAAGGCGAATACTCAGGCTACTGGTTCCCATTCAGTCCTGTCCTACTGTGCTGGCTTGAAGTCTGTTATCTCATCTCGCATTTCCAATTACAAGGATAATACTTGCTGTGTGAAAAATCCAAACCATGTTGAGGAGAGCAGAAAGGAATGGACTCTGCACCTTGTTTTTCTTTGACAGCTCTCATTTCCCACAGGGAAGCAGATTCCTTCCTGTTCCTTCTTTACACATAAACATCCACCACACACAGATGTGATCTTACAACACAAGTGTTCTGAAATCTTTCTAAATTTCTCAACAGTCCTTGGAAGTATCTCCTCCAAAACTACTAGTTGATTTCAGTCGGTCGTCCTATTCTGTGGAAAGAAACTGCTACAGTTTGTGTCAATTTACTCTTGGTGGAAGTTGTTTTAACTGGGGATTGAACTCAGGCCCTTGCGCTTGCCAGGGAAGCACTTATTCTACTGAGCCATCTCCCTGGCCCCTCCTGATGGAAGTTAAAACTGTTCATAGCTTATCCTTCATTTTGAAAAATAATACTTACCTGGCAGGGGAGATACCATGATCATTCTGAAAAATAACACACCCCTGTGCAAGTGTAATTCAGTACTTGTACAAACATTTGGATAGGTTAAATTCTCTGAGGTGAAATTTCAGGTCAAAGAAAACACATTATCATTTGGAAGGCTTTGGAGCTGCAAGTAACTGAATTCCTACTTCAAAGTAGGAGTTTGTTAGCACAAAAAAGAAGTTGCACGGTTCTTGGGCCCTGAGATGTAATTTTTGCAGTTGGAATGGTCATTAAATGCCTTTAAGACCTTTTTTTTTTTCCTGCTCTGCCATCCCTGCTGGATTCACCTTGTACTTTGGGCACACAATGGTAGGAAAGGGGGTCTTTCTTTCCCAGAAGCCCATTGTCTGCTTTCTCCTCCTTTTCATTGGCCAGGATGAGGTTACATATCCTTGCCTAAGCCAGTCACTGCCAAAGGAGAAAGAATGATTGGCTTAGCTCAGTTCCTGGGAAGGGAGCAAGTCTGGAGGAGTGGGGGTTGGGTAGGGTGCACTGGCTTCTGTGGGAGCCAGAGGGCTGCCTTGCTCCTTTTGGTAGAGGTTGCTAAGCACCATCACAAAGATGGTTCCAGTTCACACTCTCAGGGACTGCAGGCTTTGAGAATACCCGTTTATCTACTTCTCAGCCAGGCTCCTCATCCTTGTCTCTTGAATGTCAAGTACCCTCTTGTTTTGTTTTTGAGACAAGGTTTTGCTATGCAGCCCAGGCTGGCCTTGGATTCACTTTGTAGCTCAGGCTGGTCTTGAACTCCCAGTGATACACATGTTCAGCCTCCCATGTGCTGGAATTACAGACGTGTGCTACCACACCGGTTGGCATCTTGTTTTAATAGGTGGTTCTTTGATCAGTGAGTTTGAGTGTCTTTTATTAGTGTTTTACATTTCCTTTTCTTTCTTTCCTTCCTTTTTTTTTGGTGTTTGCAGTACTTCGTGATTACATTTATCATAGTGGATTGGTACATGGACATAGCACATCTCGTTTTTATGTACCCTTCCCCATCCTGTCCTTCTCTTTCCTCTATCTCTTGGCCCCCTCTTATTGCTTTAATAATGATGATTATAGAATAATAATGGATAATGTTAATTAAATGCCTCCTGTGTGCCAGACATCTCATTTGTGGTTTTTTTTGTGTGTGTGTTTCTTTGTGGAACTGGGGACTGATTTCAGGCCCTTGTGCTTGCCAGGCAAGCACTTACTCTACTGAGCTATCTCCCCAGACCCCTAGACATCTCATTTGACTCAGCTCTGTAAAGTAGATACTATTATTATTATCATTAAATATTTTATTGGGGCCAGTGAGATGGCTCAGTAGAATAAGCGCTTCCCTGGCAAGCGCAAGGGCCTGAGTTCTATCCCCAGTTCTGCAAAGAAAACAAACAAACCCAAAATTATTTACTTACTTATTTGGTACAGGGTCTCACTATGCAGCTAGGACTAGGGGCCGGGGAGATGGCTCAGTGGAATAAGCGCTTCACTGACAAGTGTAAGGACCTGAATTCAATCCCCAGTACCTCAAAAAAAAAAAAAAAAAACAATTGCAGCTAGGACTCATAGTGATCCTCCTATCTCAGCCTACCCAGTGCTGGGATTAGAGGTGTGCACCATCACACCTGGTTTTGGTGGCTGGCACGGTGTGCCTAGGGTTCTGGGGCCAGAATGGTATGTAGTACGAGGGACCAAACCCAGGTCCTTGTGCTTGCCAGGCAGGCACTTAGACTTCTGAACTATCTTCCCAAACCTCTATAAACTAGATATTATTGTCTTTGCTTTTAAGGTGAGGGAAGTGAGGTACTAAGAAACCAAATGGTGGGCCATGGAGATAGCTCGGCAGGCTAAGCGCCTGCCTGGCAAATGCAAGGTCCTGAGTTCAATCCCTGGTACCAAAAAGAAAGAAAGAAACCGAGTGGAAACCTTGGGTTGGACCAGGTGTGCACCTGGCCCTGTAGCCAAACATCGTGCTGATGCACCCAGGGAGTCGCTTCCTGGTGGGTCCTTAGTTCACAGGTGTATTTGGGGAAATAGTCTGCTTGAAACAGGTTGAGTATAAAATTCCTAAATTCTGAGAACCTGGAGTCGGGGATGTGAAAACTTCTGTCTGGCTGCAGGATCTGGGCCGATCTGGGCCTTCATTTGCTTGTTCCTTCTTCCTTTCTTTGATATTGGGAATTGAACTCAAAGTCTTCACACTGAGCTATATCCCCATCCCACTCCTCCAGGATTGGGAATTGAACTCAGGACCTTGTGCTTGCCAAGCAGGCATTGCGCTGCTATATTTTCTTTTGAGACAAGGTCTTCCTGAGTCTCTGATTTGTACCGGTTGAGCTCAAACTTTTTATCTTCCTGCCTCAGCCTCCTAGAGTGCTGGAATTCAAGACGTTCACTGCCATCTCACAGGTCTGAGTCTACCCTAGAGGTGTTTGTGTCCCACATGCTTTTTGTTCTTCTATTAGGTGCCCCCTCCAAAGTATGCCTGGTGCTCACATTTAGGAGACCCACCTCTCTTCAGTTGAAAATAGCTGACCCTTTAACCATTCTCATTGTGAGCTGCCATAACAAAATGCCGTAGATTCATGGTTTGCCATGTTCACAACCATAATCCATACATCTCTACCGGGGTCGAGTGGGAGGATAATTATATACCCCTGGTGGATCAAGCTGCGTGGATCACATTTAACAAATGTGTTAAATGACGGATATTTCTCTTTTTGAATTCTGGAGGCAAAAGTCCTAGATGAAGGTGCTGGCTGAAGCTGGACAAAGTGGCTCATGCCTGTAATCCCAACTACCTAGAGACTGAGGCAGGAGGGTTGCAAGTTTGAGTACAGCGTGGGCAGTTTTAACAAGCCCAGAGAGGGAGGATATAGTTCAGCACTTACACACTTGCCTGGGTTGTACAAGCCCCTAGGTTCAATTCCCAGTACCACAAAAAAAAAAAGAAAGAAAGAAAAAGAAAAAAAAAAGGTGCTGCCAGTTTGGTTTCTGGTGAGGGTTCCTGTGGTGACACATGTTGCTGTGTCCTCACACAGCCTTTCCTTGTGCATCAATGGGAGGAGAGACAGGGTGCGAGCAACGTACGGCTGTCTCACAAAGGACACTGAAGCTATTGGATCAGGGCCCAGCTCTGCTGAGCTCTCTCAGCACATGCCTGGGGAGGACAGGACATTCAGACTACTACATGCCACCTCTGGACCTCAAAATCTATGTCCCTACTGCAAGAAAAACACTTCTTTCAAGAAGTGTTTGTGGGTCATCTTCCTTGGTTCCATCCTAGGGATGGAACCCATGGCCTTGTATATGTTGGGCTACCCCTGACATACACCCTTAACCCTTTTTAAAAATCTTATTTTAAGATAATTGGGGGCGGGGCAGCCAGATAGCTCAGCAGATTGAAGCACCTTGCTTAGGCAGATGCAGAGACCAGGGGTTTGATTTGGGGGGGGTTGATTCCTGGCCTGCTGTGCTGGCCCCACCCCCAGGGGTATGCTGAGCCAACAATAGAGATTGAGACTGAATGCGGTGGTGTGTGCCTGTAATCCCAACACTTGGGAGGCTGAAAAACAGTAAGGATCACTACAAATCCGATCTGTGTAGTGAGACCCAGTAGACCCTGTACTAAATAGATTTATTTATTTATTTATTTATTTATTTATTTTTGTCTTTTTTGAAACAGGGTCTCACTATGCAGTTCCGGCTGGCCTTAAGCTCACTTTTAGCTCAGGCTGGCTTGAACTCATAACAATCCTCCTGCCTCAGCCTCCCAAGTGCTGGGATTACAGGCATGCGCCACCATGCCCGGCTCTAAATAGATTTTTTTAAAAAAGGTAAAGTCTAGGGGGAAGGGAGGAGCTGGCCCAGCTGTGTAGGGCCAGGCAGGTCCAGAGGCTCAGTTGTGATCCAGGCCAACGACACAGGGCTCAGCAGTATCTGTCACGGCTGGGCTAGCCCAGGTGCCATGTCCTTGCTCCTCTGCTAGATGAGCACCATGGCTCCCCAGGCGCTGGGTACATCAGATGAACGAGGGTTGATGGGCCCACAGCGAGGGCAGGAGGCTGTATAGGGAGGAGATTGCTTGGTAGTCCAGGTAAGAGGGAAATCCATGGGCCCAGCTAGGGTTGAAGCCCAAGGACTTCGTTTTGCAGTAGGGAGGAAGAAATTGGCTGAGAGACCAGGACCATTGCAGCCAGCTTCTTGTATTAGTGGAAGGTCAAGGCTGGTGTTGAACCCAAGGTTCACCCTTGGTGTACTTAGCAAGAGGGATGAATGGGGCTGGCACATACATTTCCCATGACATTGGCCTGTCACTGATCTGTCGCAGGAGCTGCTGCTGCAACTTCCCCCACCTCCTCCAGATACTGAGGTTCAAAGTCACACACAGAGTGACAATAAACACTGGGGTGGGACACAGGCCTCCACCTACACACCTTGAGTGAGGGCCAGTAGGCCTGTGCTGGGCATGCATCCAGGCCTGCAGAGAGTTCCCTGGGGCAGTGCCTGTGTCATAGTCACTCTGCCTTGTGAGTACATGGCAAGGACTGGGCAGCCACGGGTGTGCTGGAGAGGGCAGATGAAAGTGGAATGGGCCCCAGGTCCTGAGGCTGGGCCTGGGCTGACCGTCACATTCCTAGCATTGCCCCATTGCCCAGGTGAGACAGGCATGTTGGCTGGCTGCTGCCCGGCTCCCCTCCTGGGGCCACTGTCACCAGGGTTTAGGGAGGCACTACTGGCAGAGATGAAAAGAAGCGTGCCCTGGGTTCAGGTGCCCTTGGCCGCCTGCCCGCTCATGATGCTGCTCCCTGAGTGCAGCACGGACTCCATCCAGCACTGTAAGGAGAGTGCTTGTCTTGGGCCTCGGGGCCAGTACTGCGCGCTCCCTAGCACCTCCAGTCATCAGCCATCAGTTTGCATTTTCTGTGTCTCCCTCCATGCCCTGAAATTGGGTGATGATACAAAGTCCTTCCTGTTAATTCAGGGTGTCCCGGACAGCACTGATCCTGCAGTGGGTCATCTATCTCCCTTGGAGACCCTACCCCCCTTCTGAGCCGGATGAGCGTGGGGAGCGGAGTGGGGAGTGGAGTGGGGTGGGGTGGTGGCAAGCAGGCCCCACTGCCCACTGATGGGCTGCACTCTCCCTCCAGAGACTGATGGAGAGGCAGAAACGGAAGGCGGACATCGAGAAGGGGCTGCAGTTCATTCAGTAAGCAGCACGGGTGAGGCGGGCGGGCTGAGAGGCTCCTGAAGCCACACTCTGAGGTTTTCCCTTCCCAGCTGGCTGAACCCACAATGAATTGCATTCTTGTGGGCACTGGGGCTGGCAAGGCGGAGGCGTGGACTCAGGCCTGCAGCATCCTGGCCTGGGCCCCTTGGGTCCTGTACATTCTGTCAGTCTTCAAGCCATCTCTGCACTGACACTTCTGTTCCTTGCATGCCTGTGAGCACCCAGGGGCCTAATAAATTGTTGGTCTCCAATTATGGACTCTGTACTATCTTTCAGGCTCTGTGTTTGGTGCTCCATGTTCTTCCACCCCTCCAACCCCTCCCACACATACACACATGCTGGGGACTGAGCTCAGGATCTTTGCACTGAGCTATCTTCTCAGCCCTTTTTTATTTTTTTATTGTGAGACCAGGATCTTGCCAAGTCACTTAAGTTACCCATGCTGGGTTTGAACTTGCAATTCTGCCTCAGCTGGGTTTGAGTTTGCAGTTCTGCCTTATAATTCTATAACTAGAATTATAGATGAGCACCTTCCTGCTGCTTCTGGCTCCTATTCCTGCTCCAGTAGCCCTGCACCCTCCCTTCTTCCTTCCTTTTCTGGGCCCAGGAGACCCCAGACCCTGCCCAGCTCCTCATTTCCCCAAAGGCATGGAGCCCCGGGTCTGTTAGAACAGGGGTGGCTTGGGTGGGGGAAGGCTAGTACCTGCCACTCTCTCCGGCACTTGGGGGAGCCAGCTGTCTGCCAGGGAAGAGCAAGTCCCTCTTGGGAATGGGCAGCCTGTGTGCTGCATGCTGTCCCCTCCCCATTGTCCACCAGGCACCGAGGGCTGGGCTGGAGGCGTGGTGCCTGCTGTGACCCTAGGCCTGTAGCTCCATGTCCCCTCCCGCCCTGGCAGCCTTATATTCACTCAGCCTCCTGTCCCCCTCTTTCCCTGCCAGGTCAACCCTCCCCCTAAAGCAAGAGGAGTATGAGGTGAGTGTTGGCTGCTGGCTGATAGAGGGGACAGGCGGGTATCAGAAGATGGGGTTGTGGGCACCAGGACAGCAGGGAGCAGCCCTGAGTCTGTGCCCACACCCCGCATAGGCCTTCCTGCTCAAGCTGGTGCAGAACCTGTTCGCCGAGGGCAATGATCTATTCCGGGAGAAAGACTATAAGCAGGCCCTGGTGCAGTACATGGAGGGGCTGAACGTGGCCGACTACGCCGCCTCTGACCAGGTGGCGCTGCCCCGAGAGCTGCTGTGCAAGCTGCATGTCAACCGGGCCGCCTGCTACTTCACCATGGTGAGCCTGGTGACCCTTTCCCCTCTGTGTGCCTCGTGTGTCACCCCTGTCCCTACCACCCCCCTATTCAATCCCAGATGAGCTGGGCATGGTAGCTCACATCTGTAGTACCAGCCACTCTGCAGGCTGAGGCAGAAGGATCGCTTCAGCCCAGGAGATGGAGTCCAGCTTGGGCAATAGTTCAAGATACCATCTCAAACAGTACTGATGCCCTAGCCCTGCTTGAGATGAACTGTGTTAGAATCTTAGGGTGACCCCTGGGCATCAGTGGAAGTCTTACCCACTTCACTCTTCCCTCCTGTCCCATACCCCAGCTCCCTCACTTTCTCCCCAGACTTCTTGGAGATTTGACCTCCTCCTTGTCCTCCCCTACTGCCTGTCCCCAATCCTAGCATGCTCTGTGGAAAAGGAGGCTGCTTTCAGGCTGCAGGAGCCTGAGGGGAGGGGAGTGAGGGTCCCTTGCCGACAGCAGCAGCTCCTTCCCCCAGGGCCTCTATGAGAAGGCGCTGGAGGACAGCGAAAAGGCGCTGGGCTTGGATGGCGAGAGCATCCGTGCGCTTTTCCGCAAGGCACGCGCCCTCAACGAGCTGGGGCGCCACAAGGAAGCCTACGAGTGCAGCAGCCGGTGTTCCCTGGCACTCCCCCATGTGAGTCCGCTGTAGCAGAGTGTGGTGGTGCGTGCCTGTAATCCCAATACTCATGAAGGCTGAGGCAGGAGGATTACCAAATTTGAGCCCCACCTGAGAAACTTAAGACCCTGTTTCTAATGAATGAATGAGTGAATGAGTGAGTGTATGCGTACCAGGAAGATAATTCAGCAAGAATGTATTTTTTTTTATTTTATTTATTTATTTATTTATTTTCCCATGTCTTGGGTTTAATTCCCAATACCACTAAATAAATACTTCAGCCAGGTATCGTGGTGCATGCCTGTCATCCCAGATATTCAAGTTGAGGCAGGAGAATTGCGTGAGGCCAGGAGTTCTGGGACAGTCTGGGTGACACAGTTTAAGTGTCTACCTCAGCAGGTGTGGTGGTGCAGCCCTCTAGTGCTAAGCACTCTGGAGACTGAGGTGGGATTGCCAGGAGCTCAAGATGAGCTTGAGCTATATAATTAGATCCGATCTCCAAAAAACAAGAAAAAGAAAAAAGGCCCATCTCAAAGATAAATACAGGAGAATAAAAACAAAATTATTTCCTCACCTCCTCAAATAAAAGACAAAATTGAAAGCATGTGTTTGTGGGTCCCACCACATGGCTTCCTGGCTGTGACTTGGGAAGTGGCACCACTGCTAGGCGTCACTTTTGTGCCTCTCACACAGGTAGTTAGGGCCCCTCCTAGGGCCACACTGGGGTCTGGAGCATAGATGTGTGGGCTGTGCAAGCTGACCTGGCCTGTGCCCTGGGTCTCTCCTTCTCTAGGATGAAAGTGTCACCCAGCTGGGCCAAGAGCTGGCACAGAAGCTGGGGCTGCGAGTGCGGAAGGCATACAAGAGGCCCCAGGTGGGTGGCTCTGGGCCCTGGGGTGGCACGGGGTGAGCTGGGAACAAGGCACCCTTGGGAGGGTGGGCAAGGCAGCCAGGACAGCTGAGGATAGCAGAGGGAGTAGTAGCAGGTGACCTTCACTCCCTGCTGACTGAAAGCCCTGGGAGGAGGACCAGGATCTTGTGGAAAGGGAAAGAATGGCCAAAGCTTCCTGCTCACCTCAGATGACAGCTGTTCAACATACTCTCTCCTTGCCCTGGCCACCTGCACTGCCCCGGAGGAGGTCAGGTTGACACTGGTGTCCTTCAGCCTATGTTCTCAAATAAACCACACATACTGTCTGTGAGGTTGGTGTCTGCTTGGTTCTTTCCCATCCATGTAGATCCCATGAGCTGGGAGCGAAGCGAGCTGGAGGAGCACCACTTCAGTCTCTGCATTGGAGCACTGGATGACTGTGTCCTCCTTGAGACTTAGGAGAGGAAGGAAAGGAGATTGGAGATGGCTTATAGCAGCAGGCCTGACAAGAGGACAAGTGTTTGCCTTCAGTCCCTTGCCCGGGTCAAGGGTGGAAGGAAACTGAACCCGGCCCAGATTGAGAGGCTGGGGCCAGGGAACCTTAGACCTACTGTAGACCTTGGCAGCCATGTCAGTGTCTTTCTGTTACCCTGACAGAGCAGGTTTTCTAGAATCCTAACATCTTCCCTCCTCCACCCCCTGGCAGGAATTGGAAACCTTTTCTCTCCTCAGCAATGGCACTGCAGTTGCCATGGCAGATCAGGTAAGATGGCGTCTGGGGCTTCACACCGTACTACACTCCTGCATCACCCCGTCTCAGTTCATTCACTGAGAAAGCTTTGGGCTCACTCAGTGTAGGTGATTTCTGGCAATACAGTGGTCTCATCTCCAGCCAATGAACTACATGATAACACTATGCCTGGCATGAGGTCCCTCTAGGCCTTGCCAGGCCTTTCACCCATCCCTGCAGCTTTGCTGGGAGATTAGGGCTGGTCACAGGTGTAAAGGTCTCTGAGAAGCCTAAGTGATATGGATGCCTCTGTGGAGAGGACCAAGGACACTTGAGGGTGTGTAGTGTCCATAGTGTTGGCTGCTAGGAGTCCTGCAGCCTTCTCTTGCTTTCTACCTATCTGTCACTCCACGTGTAGCCTAGAAATGAGGTGGCTTGGGGCTTGGGCGATGCTTACAGGGAGTTCTTAGGGCTAAGGAGACAGGCAGGGGCTCTCACAGATAGTGGGAACAGGTGTCTGCAGCAGCCTGGCTATAGAGGGTTTCCCAGAGCTAGTAGAGCAAATCTCAGAGGGACAGAGGCAAGAGACAGGCACACAGACAGTGGGGCAGCCTGGCAGAGGCCTGGAGTCGGGAAGAGGTGACACACCAGCACAAAGCGAATTCCTTCTAGGAGGCCCAGGAGAGACTGGGCCCTGCAGCTGGACATGTTGGGGTTCAGATCTGGAGGGATCCCTACCTGTCTGTGGTGGCCACTCCTCTGTTTCCTTTTCTTTTTTCTTTTTTTTTTTTTTTTTAATCTTTTTGAGACAGGGTCTCACTATGCAGTTCAGGCTGGCCTAGAATGTACTTTTGTAGCCTAGGCTGGTCTCGAACTCAGCGATCCTCCTGCTGCAGCTTTGCTTCCTAATCTTTATGTGGTGGATGTGGGATATGGTGAGTCAGAAGACAGCCTCCGCCAGCACCTATGGGAACTTGGGTTCTGTGAGTCCTGGTAGCTTAGCAAACGCTGCAGCAGTCTTGGCAGAGCGGGAGAAGAACCTAAGTTATAGTGAGGAGGCTGGAAGGTGACTATCCATCAGGGCTCAGGGTGCAGAGAGTCATAGCTGTCCCTTAGAGTGTTCATCTGGAACCTCACATGGCCTGTGTCCACTGCAGCAGTGAGAAGGAAGCCCCGATTCACGCAGCTGCCATAGTCTGGGCAGCTCCATTGTGCAGGGCAGAGCCAGCCGAGGGGCAGAAGCACAGAATCTGCTGTTCTCTGTGTGGCCAGGCTCGGGTAGTACTGGAAGCATTCAGCGTGGCCTGCGGCCTAGCCCCACTTCCTCCACATGATACCTTGCTGGGCATAGGCTGAAGTGGTGGCCGCACCTGGTGGGAGCTAGGACATTGGTTGCTCTGCTTGCTCCTGCTGCCCCCTGTGGAAGGGTGGCTGATGCCAAGGGCCTAGGCCTTGCCCGACTCCACAGAAACACAGAGGTGATGGACAGCACCCAGGAATCTCAGGGAGAGTCACAGAAAGTGAGACCGCTCTGGGGAGAGGAATGACTTTTGCTACACATGACCCAGAGGTAGGGCCAAGGCAGGGGCAATCTCCTGGGGAGGACACGTAAGTTGGCTTCCTGAGACCTACACTTTAAATGTCCTGTGCATCTAGCTGGGCATGGTGGCACACACCTGTAATCTTAGCACTTGGAAGGCTGAAGCATAAGGGTCATCACGAGTTTGGGTCCAGCCTGGGTTACGTAGCATGACCATGTTTCAAAAACGAACAAAAAATGTCTCTTATGCATCTGATAACACAAAGTATTTCTTATGTGCCGGGCCTTGTTCTGAGCTCCTGTCAGTACCAAGTTACTTCAACCCAGTCCCAGGAGAGGTAAGGAAAGGGGCCCCCAGGAGGTGAAGGGCCCACCAGCCCACAGAGCAAGCCACAGCCAGCTTTCCCTCCAGCAGGGTACACTGGCTGTACATCGCCTTGGAGGGCCCTCTGTTCTTCCTAGGGGACCTGGGGCAGGGGACAAGGGTCATTCAGGAAGTAGAGAGTTGCCCTTGAGCTACAAATATCAGTGGTATGGGAAGGCTTGTAACCACATTGCTGTTCTACTTGGCATGGGGCCTACCTGACCCCAAATTAAAGGAAGAAAGGTGCATGGGGCTCACAGTACAGGTTTCAGTCCATAATTGGCTGGCGCTAAGGTGGGATGGCACAGCAGAGGGGCATCCCAGAGGAGAAACTGTTTGTGGTGCCATCAGGATAGCAAAAGCTGTAAGGGGCCAAGAGTTCATGGTTGACAAAAGGTAGCAAAGCAACAAGGAGGCTTGACAGTGTCTTTGCCCCTTTTCTCCAGACTGCTGGAATTAAAGTGGTGCCAAACCAATTGGTGGACCCATTTAGAATTCACACACTCTGAAGCCCAGCATCATCATGCACTCTACATTCAGCCACCTCTGAAAAAGCCCCATGTAAGACTTTGAGGGTTGGGGAGATAGCTCAGTAGCATAAGAACCTGCCTGGCAGTGCAAGGTCCTGAATTCGATCCCAGGTACCAAAACAACAACAACAACAAAAAAACTGTATGGGTTTTGAGGGCACATCTAGACACAGACCATAATGCCTAGCCTTTGCCAGGTGGGGAAGCCAAGCCTTGAAGTTTGTTTTCATTCCATGAGGTGCATTCTACCCTTTGCACAAACATCATAGCCTGTGCTGTCCAATCCCAGGCTGGACCCCAGGGCTAACCCATGATGAATGTAACACCCATTCCAGGTGCTGGTGAAAGTCTTGCGTACCTAGTCACTGCAGAGCCAGACAGGGAGCATGCCCCTGCCTGACCATGCCTGTGTCCTTCCTCTCTATAGGGAACTTCCAATGGATTGGGATCCATAGATGACATCGAAACAGGTAATGTCCCTGATCGAGAGGACAGGGTAGAAATGGGGACCAGCCTGTAGAGAGTCCAGTGGGTTAGGACAGCTGGCTCTTCTGCAGCTGGTCGTCAGGGTTCCCTCTAGGCCTCCTTTCCTCAAGGACCCACCACCTCAAAGTCCTCCTCCCCTTCTTTGTTGGCTGCCAGAGTTGCACCCTATCAGTGACCCTCGGAGGGCCATGTGCTCCCCAGAGGAAGGCAGCAGCTGTGACTCTCCATCCAGAGCCAGTACCAGCCTGCCGTACTGTGACACCGAGGGCCCCTCTGGCTGCACCAATGTCCTGCCCTCTGGAGCCGGGCAGCAATGAGGCAGGGTCTCTGGTGGAGCTGGGGAAAGACAGAAGGTGCTAGCTAGCCAAGTGCCCTGAGCCCTGGGGCTCCTTGTCCACCCCTGCCCATGGCATCCCTGCAGCCCCTGAGTCCACCTTCTCCACAGACTGCTATGTGGACCTGCGAGGATCCCCAGCCCTCCTCCCCTCCACCCCCACGATGCCCCTATTTCCTCATGTCCTGGACCTGCTGACCCCCCTGGACAGTAGCAGCAGGGCTGCCCCCAGCACGGACAGCTTAGATGACTTCTCGGATGGGGACGTCTTTGGTCCGGAGCTGGACACCCTCCTGGACTCTCTGGTGAGCCATATGCCACCACCCTCTTGCTTCCTAAGCTCTGCCCCCTGAAGCCCCTTGGTCCCACAGTGGCATCCCTGCATAGGAAACAGAGGCCTTGGGAGGGACTGGCCAGCATAGAAACAGCCACCCCAGAAGGGATGGAAGGCTGAGGCCAAGCCACAGGGAGCAGCAGCTCACTTGCTTCCTGGACTGCCTGTGGGACTGACAGTCAAGCTGTCCCCTTACTGTTTCTGTCCCGCTCTCAGTCTCTGGTCCAGGGTAGCCTGCCTGGTGGTGGTGTGCCCAGCGAGCTGCCCCAGCTGATTCCTGTGTTCCCTGGCGGGACACCGCTACTGCCACCCGTGGTGGGCGGCTCCATCCCCGTCTCCAGCCCGCTGCCCCCTGCTTCCTTTGGCCTCGTCATGGACCCTTCCAAGAAGCTAGCAGCCTCTGTACTGGACACTCTGGACCCCCCAGGCCCCACGCTGGACCCCCTGGACCTGCTGCCGTACTCAGAGACCCGGCTGGATGCCCTTGACAGTTTTGGGTCAGCCCGGGGCTCACTGGACAAGCCGGACTCCTTCATGGGTGAGGCCTCTATACCCCTCTCCCCAGCAGTCTGCAAGGACCCATCATACCTTGGCCTCTGGAGGGTGGAGCCCAGCCTCGGTCTAGGAATCCTGTCCATGTCCAAAGGGCAGACTGGCGGGAGCTGCAGACCCTGGGGACCCAGGCCGGTGTTCTTAGTGCAGCCCCTTAGGCTAGGGGGAAGGGTGCCAAGGACCCAGAGGAAACTGACCCATCTGAGCCCTGGTGGGACCAGCTTCCCAAGGTCAGATGTAACGTGCACTGCAGAGGGACCTGAGAGCCCGTGGAGGCACAAAGGGGCTGAGATGACTCCCTGGAGGAGGCAGGGTGCAGCCATGTCTAGGGAGAAGCTCACCAGCTGGCAGAGGGAGTGGGGTCCAGGCCCCAGAGGGGGAAGGGTCAGGGGCACAGGTGGAGCCTAGGCTCCATGCTGCGGTCTCGGGGTGAATGGTTCAGGCTATGGCTGAGAGAACGGATGGAGCAGGGGTCAGCAAGAGTAGGTGAGGACCTAGAGCCTGGTGCTTCTCGGAGGCTTGGGGAGCCCCTCATGCCCTCAGTGGCAGGGCAGTGACCTCTGTGTCATCCTCCTGCCCAGAGGAGACCAATTCACAGGAGCACCGGCCCCCAAGCAGCACTCAGAAGCCAGCGCCATCGGTGAGTCAGCGGCTCCCAGACCACGCCAGCAGGCCTCCGGGTGGTGGTGGGGCAGGCCCCCTCACTGATGCTGCACTCCCCTGCGAGCCCTGGGATGACAGTCAGGCTTGTGGACCACAAGGGCTACAAGGGTCTGGGCTCCAGTTCTACTTTAGGGTAGGGAGGGAGGTCAAAGGACACCCCAACTCCAAGCCCAGGGCTCCCAGCCTCTTCTTTTAACAGCCGGAGCCCTCCATGCCCAACACCGCCCTGCTCATCAAGAACCCCTTGGCTGCCACCCATGAGTTCAAGCAGGCATGCCAGCTGTGCTACCCCAAGACAGGTAAGGGCACAGCCACTGCCCTATGCGCTGCCCCAAATGGGCAGGAACCTCAGAGCATAGGCGTACAGGTGGGGGATATGCATGCACATCTGAAAACAAGCCCTTTGGGTGGGCAAGGAGGGCTGCACTGGGGGTCCTGGCCTCTGCCAGGCTCCCACCTCCTGGGGCTCTCCTGGGATGGGCAGGTCCCTCATGGATGCTGTGTGGTAGAAAGGGGTGGGGGGATGATGGCTCCCAGGAGCCCCCACTCCAGCCCACTTTCTGGAGAGCATGTAGCTCAGCAGGAAGCTGCGAGAGGCCCTGATAGGGCAGGTGGCCTTTCCGGTCCCCACCCTGCTGGGGTCTATGCTCATCCTAGTCCCTTGTCTCTGCCGGGCTCACAGTCTCACGGTCTCACTGTCCCACTGTCCCTGCCTGCCTTGTCTAGGCCCCAGGGCAGGCGACTACACCTACCGTGAGGGTCTGGAGCACAAGTGCAAGCGGGATACCCTGCTTGGGCGGCTCCGCAGCACCGAGGACCAGACCTGGAAGCGCATCCGGCCACGGCCCACCAAGACCAGCTTCGTGGGCTCCTACTACCTGTGCAAAGGTGAGTAGACTGTGGCTCAGGCCCTCACTCCTCTCATCCCAGCCCCAGAGGCAGGCGTGGCTCTTGTGACTTTGGGGGGGGGGGTTGGGAGCATCTCCTGTGCCCCTGGCTCCAGGGACAGGTGAGTAGCACTCAAGATATGTTTGCAGCCAGCTCCCTAGGGTCGCCTGGGCTCTGGAGGGAAAGGGTCCCTGTCAAGGAGAGCTGATTTTTCTAACTGTAGGCTGCAGAGAGAATCCATAGAAAATGCTTGAGAGTAGCACATGGGAAGGCTTTGTAAATGTCAGTTCTTGTTTCTATTTTCCCCAGTACTAGGTTCCTATCCAGGGCCTTTGCCCTGGGCCTCCTCCCTAGCTCTTTCTTACTTTGTATTTTGAGACAATTGCTGAGTTCCCCAGGCTGGGCTCCAATTTGGAATCCTGCTGCCTCAGCCTCCCAGAGTGCTAGGATGACAGGCTTTACCCCCACGCCCCACCCCCTGTGCCTGGCAGTGAGCTCTGTTTCATGATTACATTGGCATTGTCCTTGCTCTATGTCGTGGCAGTTTGGTCAGCACTGAGTAGTCATTCATTGTACCTCATTCATTGTTTTTCTTTCCAACATGTCCCATCCCTGGCTCATGAACAGGCATGAGATTAAGTGTTCTCCCTGTCACCCTTTCCCTTCACCACAAGCACCCTCACAGCTCTGAATAAGGACACTGAGGCTCAAAAAGGTCACCCTAGGTTTTACCTTTGCCCCTGGCCCAGCCAGTGGCAGTCACCCATTGAATTTCTGGACCACTTCACTGTCCTCCCTGCAGCCCTGCCCATGGCCTTTGGATACCCACATCTAACTCCTCATCCCCTGCCCTAGCCATTCTCCAAATACTGCCACTCCAACTCCATAGCACATACTATTACTCAGATCTTGTGAACCCCCTCAAGCCATGTTTCCCTGCACCTGCCTCTGTTAGCACCCAGGAATGGTGCCTACTCCTCTGAGTCTGTGACCTGAGTTTCCTTGTGCCTGGACACTGGCAGAGGTTTGGATAGGATGGACTCAGAAGGAGAATGAGGAATGGGCGTGCGCACACACTCAGGCAGGAGGTTCACTGCAAATTTAAGAGCAGCCTGCACTGCATACCCAGACCTGTGACAAATAAACATACAAAAAGGTAGAAGGGAAAATAAGGGCTCACTCCAGGCAGCAGTTCTGCATAGTCCAAGCCACAAGATTTGGACTGATTATCCCACACATCCTCACAACCTGCTCACAGAAAAGATGGTTGCAGCTTGGGGGTGACAGGGAATTCCAAACGTGACCAGTCACATAGACTGAGGTTCTTGGTCCTGAGATTCCAATTTCTTATTTATTTATTTATTTAAATTTATTTGTATTTTAACTTGAAGAGTGAAAAATAGAAGCAAAAACAAAGAGAACAAATGACATAAACAGGGTAATATACAGCAATACATATGTTACAGATTTTCACAACATGGATCGCTAATTTTATATATATATATATATATATGTATATTTTTTTTAAATGAAACAATCCAACACAGATCAGCAGTCCACAATAGAAGCGGGTTGTCCACAGAATTAGTTGACTTGAGCCATTCACAGCTCATTATATTAATATAACTTTATTTTATATACCTCCATTTTTATACTTTTCTACTGGATGGTTAAGACCAGTTAAAGCAAGACCTATATAACAAAAAATGTAACTTTTGTATCAGATCAGGTCAGTCAGGTACCCACAGGGTTGATCCTGTAACCTTGTACCACACTTTGTAGATCCCTTGTCAGTGTCAGCCTTGTAGATGAGTCAAGGCCCTTATTTGACCAATTTGTTCTCTGTGGAAGCCTGAGAGAAAGTTTTCTCTCCCTGTGACCTGAGATTCCAATTTCTTGAGACTCCTCTGATAGCGCAGAGGCCAATACACCTGTACAAAGCCCTTTTGCTGCTTTTTGCGAAGCTCAGCCTGCTAAAGACAGTCCTAGGGGTCGTGGGAAGGAGTGATGACCGAGCTCCACAGGTGCCAGACAGAGCGTATAGGCATGGCATCCTCAGGGAGTAGCAGGCACCAGCACCCTGCCTGGTGGCTCCAAGCTAGCCTGGCCACTGCGAGGTTGTGGGGACACTGTGGGCTCCCGTCCCTGCCTGGCAGAACTGTGTCCTGTTGCCTCTTTGCAGACATGATTAACAAGCAGGACTGTAAGTACGGGGATAACTGCACCTTCGCCTACCATCAGGAGGAGATCGACGTGTGGACTGAGGAGCGGAAGGGCACCCTCAACCGTGACCTGCTTTTCGACCCGCTGGGCGGTGTCAAGCGCGGCAGCCTCACCATCGCCAAGCTCCTCAAGGAGCACCAGGGCATCTTCACCTTCCTTTGTGAGGTACCTGCCACCTGCTGCCACCACCTCTGCCACCCCCAGGTCCAGGGTTCATGGAGGGCTGGGTGCCTCTTGCCATAGGCCACTGTGGGAGCCTGACATAGACCCTTGGGCTATCAGAAAGGTGGGCGCTGAGGAGGGAGCCAGTCTGCTAGACCCGCACCCTCATTCTGCAGAGGTGGAAACTGAGGCCAGAAAATGAGAGTAGCTCTGCACCTGTTCCTCCCTGGGAGCCAGCATAGCCAAGCTTTAGATCCCACCTCCCGGCAGTGTCCCGTTATGCTCACATGCTGGGCTCCAGAGAAGTGAAGCACTGCCCAGAGGCCACACTGCTAGACCAGAGCGGAGCTGAGCTCAAGCTTGGAGGCCAGTACCTACAGGACCAGACAGGGCTGCCCGGCATGGCCCTGAGTCCTGCACTGTGGGTGTGGTGTGGCTGTGGGTGCTTAGCTTAGCAGAGCAAGTTGTCCACAGCCTTACTCCCCACACCTTCCAGCACATCGGCCATGCCAGCTTCAATGCCCACTGCCCTTCTGCCTATGTCCTGACTGTGCCCTCCCCAGAGAGCTCCCTGTGTTCTGAGCCTCAGGCCCCCCGAAGCTCAGCTCTGATCCCAGCTCCTCACTGGGAAGACCCTGCTGGGCCTCAGGTGACCTTGCCCTGCCTCCCTAGCCCACCCTAGCTTGGCAAGGGGCAGGGGCAGCATTGTGTCCATCTCTGTGGCGTAGGAGCCCTGGTTCTGCCTTGCCGCCAGGGTTTGATATAATTCAGCCCTGCTCAATCTGCGGCATAGCCTGCCCCTTCCCTGACCTTAATATTAGCAAATGAGTGCCTACACACTGAGGGATGGGGTCTGGGGATCATGCCAGGCAGCAGAATGTAGAATGTAGGTTGCAAAACACTTGTAGTTCTTTTTGTGTGTGTGTGTGTGTGTGTGTGTGTGTGTGTGTGTGTGTGTGTGTGTGTGTTTTGGCCCTTGCACCTGCCAGGGAAGCACTTATTCCACTGAGCCATCTCCCCAGCCCCTTCTTTTTTTATATTATTTTTTAACTTCAATGAATCTGTGGGACAAAGCAAGTATGACTAGTCCCCAGTTTTGCAGTTGAGGAAACTGAGGTTCAGAGACATAAAAGAACTCCCTGCCCTTGGCGTTTGGAGTGATAGTATGTGAGAAAGGGAAGCATAGCTAGGTCATCTGTGGGTTAAAGCCAGGGATATGAGAGACAGACTCTGGGACTCTTCGCTCACTCCCCTGACCCAGAGCAGGGCTTAGGGGAACCAGCCATCCTTTCCCAGATGTCCCTGCGGGGTCCCAGCCCCTCCCCTTCCTGGGCAGATTTGCTTTGACAGTAAGCCCCGGATCATCAGCAAAGGCACCAAGGACTCTCCGTCCGTCTGCTCCAACCTGGCTGCCAAGCACAGCTTCTACAACAACAAGTGAGTGGAAACTGGGGGTGGCCAGAGTCCCCTGAGTGGCTCAGATGGCCAGGAAAAGTGGAGGCCAAAGAGTAGACCTGGGGCCAGCAGGATAGCTCAGCGGTCTAAAGCACCTGCTTAGGCAAGTGCACAGGGGCTGCGGTTCAATCCCCAGCGCCACATGCCTTGCCAGCAGGGCTGAGCCAGCCACACACACACACACACACACAAATCAAATCAAAGAGTAAATCTAAGGAGTCTGGGCCAGGGGCAAGAGACATGTTTATTGGTCAGCTGTTACATTCCAAGCATTTAATAATCTCAGTGGTCCTCTGGGAGCAGCACTTGTCCCTCTTGGACAGAAGGGAAAGCTGAGCCTCCAGAGGAGCTCAGCCAGCAGGCAGTGCAGGACCAGGTCTCTGCCACTGCCCTGATGTCAACACCAAGAGACGAATAGGAGGCTGGGTCAGGCCTGGTGTCCCTGCCTTTGTCCCATCTCCCCCAAGTTCTGCCAGAGTGGGTGATGGGGCCAGGGGCCTGGAACCAGGCAGACCTAACCCACATCACAGCCTGGCCACAGCCCAGGTTTATGATGCTGGCTAGCTGTTGCTACCTTGGGTTTCCTTTTCTGCAAGGCTGGGGATGATCTGATCTAGGGTTCCAAGGAGGTTCATAAAGATTCCTGGCCCAGTCGGCTGTGGTAGCTCATGGCCATAATTCCAGTACTCTGGGAGGCTGAAGCAGGGTAGCAAGTTGAAGCCCAGCCTAGACAACTTAGCAATCAATCAATAAAATAAGTCTGGTGATGCAGTCATCATGAAGGTCCCACATTACATCCTCAGTACCCCAAAAGACAAAAGGAGTTCCAGGCTGAGAGAAAGTTTTCTGTTATTGTTCATCTTGAAGCTCTGGATCTTGGAGCCAGAAATCTGAGGGAGCTGCCTCCTGTCCCCCAACAGGTGCGCCCCCTCCTAATCTTGTGACAGGCAGGGTCTGGCGCCCTCTGCTTGTTATCATCTGCAGGTTGAACTGGCTCCAGGCTAAAGCTTGAGCAAGGGGACACTATGGCAAAGTTAGGGCTACTCCAGGGCAGGATCTCCATCTCTTCCACGCTGGGATGGCTTCACAGGGCAGGGGCTGCTGAAGGAGAAGCCTACCCTCAGCCCTGCCAGCTGGGTGGGCAGCATCCTGTCCCAGGGACATGGAGGGTCGGCTGCAGTCTGCATCCATCAATCACGCCCTCCCCTGCCCACCCACCAGGTGCCTGGTGCACATCGTCCGCTCCACCTCCCTCAAGTACTCCAAGATCCGCCAGTTCCAGGAGCACTTCCAGTTTGACGTGTGCCGTCACGAGGTGCGCTACGGCTGCCTGCGGGAAGACAGTTGCCACTTTGCCCACAGTTTCATCGAGCTCAAGGTGTGGCTGTTGCAGCAGTACTCAGGTGAGCAGTACTGAGCCTCCGACTGGCCAAGCAAGGCCCTTGCTCCAGAGAACACACATCTGTACCGGGGATAGGATGGGCACTGACCTGGGAACACAGCTCGCTCTCTGAGGTCGTAATTTAATTAGCAACAGTAGAGGACATGCATAAAATATTGTACATCTGATGATGTCTTCTCAATAAGGAGTGACAGATTTCAGATATGTGACAGTGCTCTGAAGTGAAGCAGAGCATAAGAGAGAAGCATAGGCGTTTCCTGGTGGGCAATGGGAGAAGGCCTCTATGTGAGAGGGGCAGGGAGTGAGCAACAAGACGGGTCCCCAAAGCAGGGGGAAGCCTGTCCATGGGGGTGGACAACAGTGGACAGGGCAGGGACACGTAAGGGCCAGCAGGACCTAGGCCTAAGAAGAAATATAGTCATGTAGACAAGTGTGAGAGCACACCTGAAATCCAGCACTCAGGAGGTAAGGCAGGAGGATGAATTGAAGGATTTTTGTTGGGGCAAGGACTACTTCAGCCTGCCTTAAGGGCAAGTCTGGTGCAGGACTTTCTGGAGCTGGGAATCGAACCATAGTCCTATACACCTGACTGCATTTGCCCACGTGGCACATTCGACAACTGGGCTATCTGGCAAGGCCCCTACATAGTGAATTGAAAGACAGCCTGGACTATGCAGTGAGACCTTGTCTCAAAAAGGAAGAAAGAAAAGAGAAGAAAGAAAGAAGAGGGCCAGCCAAATAGAAAAAAAAGGAAAGAAAAGAAAAGGGACAGCCAAATGCCTCAGCAGATTAAAGTACCTACAAGTAGGCGTAGGCACAGGCGCAGGGGCTGGGGGTTTGATCTCTGGGCCTGCTATGCCAGCCCCGCCCCTGGGGCTCACTGAGATGGCAATTGCGACTGGATGTGGTGGTGCATGCCTGTAATCCCAGCTCTTGGGAGGCTGTGAATAGGCGGATCACTGCAAGTCCAATCTAGTAGTGAGACCCTGAACACCCTTCCCTAAAATACAAAAAAAAAGCGGGGGGGAGGTGGTGCTGGGACATAGCTCAGCGGTTCTAGTTCCTCACTGGCAAGTACAGTGACCTGGGTTCAATCCCTGGTACTGCATGCTGTGCTGACCCCAAGTGCCAAGCAGCCACTGAAACCCAGCATGGTGGCACATGCCTGTAATGCCAATGCTGGGAAGGCTCAGACAGGAGAATCACTATATGTCCAAGTTGCAGAGCGAGACCCTATACCAAGTAAATAAATACATAAAAAGGTTTTTAAAAAGAAAGAAAACGGCTAGTAGTATAGCTCAGCAAACAAGTGCTTAGGTAAGCGCAGGGGCCAGGGTTTGATCCCTGGCACCACATGCTGCACCAGCCCTGCCCCCAGGCACACTGAGCCAGGGATGGAATCTGGGCATGGTGGCACATACCTATAATCCCAGCACTAGGGAGGCAGAAATCAGGGGATCACTATGAATCCAAGCTACATAGTGAGAACTGCACAAAAAAAAAAAAAAAAAAAAGAAGGGCTGGAGATAGCCTGGTGGGCTAAGCACCTGCTTGGCAAGTATGAGGACCCAAGTTCTATCCCTGGTACCACATGTTGTGTCACCTCCTGGAACCCTAGGCAAGTTGTGCTGGCTACCAAAACTGGGTATGGTAGCACATTCCTGTAATTCGGGCACTGGGGAGACTGAGACAGGAGGATCACTATGAGTCTGAACTGGGTAACAAGGCCCTATATCAAATAAATAAATAACTTTTTACACACACAAAAAAAAAATAGTTATGCTCACATAGTGATGTTTTAGTTAACAATGGACTGAGTATCTAATGTTGGTCCTATAAGATTAAAATGAAACTCAAAAGTTGCAATAACCAGGTCTGGGGAGATGGCTTAGTGGAATAAGCACTTTCCTGGCAAGCACAAGGGCCTGAGTTCAATCCCCAGTTCCACCAAAAAAAAAGTTGCAATGACCTAGTGATGTCTGTGGTCATAATACAGTTGCGCTACATACTGCTCGCACATTTATGATGACACTGACACAAGCAGTCGTGTTACACAGCCAGTCCTAAAGGATGGCACACACACTTAGGTACAGTATTCAGTACTTGATAATGACAGTAAAGGAAGTATATTACTATATTACTGGTTTGCATATTACTACACTACCTTTTTATTGCTACTCCAGTGTTAGCCCCTAAAGAAAAAAAAGACCAAAACCACCTGCCTTGTGGCCAAGGCAGCAGCCTCCTGCAGCTCCTGTTTATTGTTCCAGGAGGCCGTAGGGTACTTCCCTACACTTGTCTGGGTCCCGGTACCCACGCTCCAGTGATTGGCAGGACAAATCCCCTAGCCACATGTGTCTCTGTGGATAGTCCCAGTCTCCGTTGGTGCAATATCTGCAGTTGTCTAAATGTTTCACTGAGAGAGGTTTTTTTTGTTTTGGCTTTCTTTCTTTCTTCTTAAACTCACTTTGTAGCTCAGGCTGGTCTCGAACTCACAACAATCCTCCTGCCTCAGCCTCCCAAGTGCTGGGATTATAGGCCTATGCCACCATGCCCAGCTTGTTTTGGCTTTCTGATACTGGGGCTTGGACCCAGAGCCTTCACATCTAGCTACATCCCCAGCCCAAGTCTTGCTAAATTGCTGGGCTGGGCTTTGAACTTTAGTTCCTCCTGCCTCCACCTCCCAGAGTGCTAGGATTCCAGGTGAGCCATACCACCATACTGAGCTTATCTAGAGGTTTTGAAGTGTGGGTGGAATTGTGGGTCTGATCAGTGTCACTCTGGTTGCTGGGTGGAGAATAGAGGGACAAGGACTAAAGTGGAGACACTAGAGAGAATGCAGCTCGGGCCAGGAAAGTAGCAGTGAAAGTGGCAGGAGTGCCCAGCGTTTGATGTGTTTTCATGGTGGAGCCAACAAGGATTTGTTGATGAGTCAGATGTGACATAGGAAAGAAAGGACAGTGTCATGGGAGTGAGGCTCCATGGCCTGAGAAGTGGGATCTGCAGGAGGAACAGGCTTGGGGCTCAAGGCCCTGTTGGTTCCAGGTGCAGAGTTATGCAAGTGGCTGGAATGGGGAGCTAGAGGGGGGGGGGTCACCAGTGCACACCTATGTGTGAATAGGTGTGGGTGGCACTGAGGAATAGTAGCACAGCACAGGGTGGAAGGCACTAGGAAGGGCAAGGGCCTGGGAGGAGCCGGCTTCATGAAGAGCTGCTGGGCCACATGGAGATCTGGGTGGGAGAGTTCAGGCCACAGGGCTGCAGCATTTGTGTTTCAGGGATCAGCAGCTAGGACCATGGTACTTTGGTGAGCTGATGACCCTGGCCAGTGCAGGCGTGGAGCCTTAAAAACCAGTGGGCTGGCCACTGCTAAGCAAGGACAGGGCTGAGCCCCACTGAGGGAGCTGGGTTGGACAGGATGCTGTATAGTGACCCCAAGGGCCTGCATCCCTGAGTTGGGATGGACAAGCAGCCACTGAGGGTGAGTGGCTTCACACACTCTTCAGTCTCACCCTCTGCTGGGGCCTCGGGTGCCACTGGGGTGCTGTAGATGCCCTGCATGGCTTCTTGCTAAACCCCCTGAGGGAGAAGACACCTGTGTGTGCCCTGCCCTCCCCAGGTATGACGCATGAAGACATTGTTCAGGAATCCAAGAAATACTGGCAGCAGATGGAAGCACATGCCGGGAAGGCCAGCAGCGGCTCGGTAAGGCCCTGGGGAGACCTGCTCCGCAAGGGTATGCTTGTCTCTTTCCTGTGGCATCAGTGCATTGGGCAGAACAATTGTCAGAAGCCTTGAAAAATTCTCAGGGGCCCTTTGCCCCAAAGTTAACACTGTCTCATGGCCCACACTTACTTTGCTGCCTCAGTGTGTGTATCCCGTGGCTGTGGGGCTGTGGGTATGACTTTGCCACTCTGTTTTTCTTTTTTCTTTCCTTTTTTTTTTGGGGGGGGGCAGCTCAGCTCCAGGGCTGGCATGGCATGTAGTGCTGGAAATAGAACCGTGGTTCCTGCGCTTGCCTAAGCAGGTGCTTTATTTATTTATTTATTTTTTGTCTTCTTTTTTTGAGACAGGGTCTCACTATGCAGTTCAGGCTGGCCTTAAGCTCACTTTGCAGCTCAGGCTGGTCTTGAACTCACAATATTCCTGCCTCAGCCCCCCGAGTGCTGGGATTACAGGCCTGCACCACCACGCCCGGCATTTTTTTTTTTTTTTTTTTTTTTTTTTTTTTTTTTTTTTTTCTTTTTTTTTCTTATGATACAAGGAATTGAACTCCGGACCGTGTGCTTGCCAGGCAGGCAATTATTCTACTGAGCTATCTCCCCAGCCCTTAGCAGGTACTTTAGATCACTGAGCTATCTCCCTGGCCCACCACTCTTCTTTTTCCGACCCACTTGAGAGTAAGTTGCACATATGATATCCTCTTACCACTAAACACTTCCATGTGTACATCTTAAAATAAGTACACCCTCTTATATAACCATAGCACATTATAACATCAGGGAATTGGTATTGCTATGCAACCATTTGGATGTCATGAATTATTCCTAAAATTCAGGTGAGGAACTGCAGTCACTTTCCTAACTCCCCTTAAACCGAGAACATCCTTGGCCTGTTAGACTATCTTTGTCTTCCATGACACTGACATTCTGAGGAACCAGTGGTTTTGCAGAAGGCCATCCCTATGGGACCATGTCCCTGTGCCACAGACATGAGGCCATGAATTCTCTGGCTGACACAGCAGAAGCAGGCACATCATCTCAGCTTTTCCTATTCCTGGTGATAATGTGATTAAACTCTGGTAGCTTGATTAAGGTACCTTCACTATAGAAGTTTCTCTGCCATCAAGTTATATTTTGCTTTCTGTGATTATTAAATCTCTCCTGGGACAAAACGTTGAGACCATGTGAACATCCTGGAAAACTCAAACTGATGCCCACTGATTGTGGCCTCTCCTATCCCTCCTGATCCTCACCAGGGTCTTGCCTCTGTGAGCCATGGTATTGTGGCATTTGCTGATGGGGAAACTAAGGCTTGAAGCCTCTTAGAGACCTGCCCAGGGGCAAATCCCAGGTTCCCTGCCATGTTGTCCAGAACATACTCTGCTCACTCCCACCTGCCCCTTTCTTGTCACCTGAGCACCTTCAGGGTCCTGCTCCTGGCCTGTTCCAGGCCCTGTGTGCCAGGCCCTGTCCCACCCAATTGTCAGACACTTGCAGAAAATTTTCAGGGGCCCTTTGCCCCGAAGTTAACATTGTCTCAAGGCCCACACTTGCTTTGCTGCCTCTGTGTGTGTATCTGTCCTGTGGCTTGGAACAGGCCACTGCAAAAGATAGGTGTCACCACCCTTGACTGTGAGGCCACTGTGACCATAGGTGACAGTGGGGTTACTGGCTCACGGGTGGTTTCAGGGACTAGGAGAGAGTGAAAGTGAGATTCACCTCACAGTCCTGACTGCAGCCAAGATGCAGGCTCGCTCTTGTCCTTTGGCAGGTGAGGTGAAGCTGGGGATGTCAGACAGAAGCTGCTTGGTGCTGCAGTCCATGACTTCTTGTGGCTTCTTGGTGCCCTCCCACACAGAAGCATGTGTGCTTTCCTCATGCCAGGGCCCTGTCCTTATGCCGCTTCCCCATAATGGCTTGGCCAGGCTCTGCTCACTCTGAGAACAGCAGGTGCTGGGGGACTTGTCATGAAGCTTGAGCATGGGGCTGAGCTGCCACATCCCCGGGACCTCATATCACTTGAAAAGTGAGAGCAGTGCCTTTCTCTGAGTGCCTCCAGAGAGAAATCAGGAGCAATGGGGGAACCTACCCTGACTCCCACAGGCTCCTCCCAGTTGACCTTGTCCCTAGGATGTGTGTGCAGCATCTTGGAACTGAGCCAGGTCTGAGTTGCCTGGCACCAGGCAGTGGGCCAGTCACCTGGGAGGACAGGGCTCCTGCTCTAGGGTAGGCCCTGGGCTGGACAGTGCTGGTTCACAGGGTGTGGGCCACAGCTCCCATCCCCAGAGAGCTGCCGTGGCAGAAGACAGGTGCCACTAACCTAGAAGACCAAGGGCTTCCCAGAGGGGTGAACCCACACCCAAAGGTCCATGGATGGAAGGCAGGGGCTGCTAACGGGGTTATAGAGCAGCAGGTTGGCCAAGGTCACAGGGCCATCACCTTCCCCACCTTTCTGGCTGCATAAAGAAGTTTGGAGCAGAGATTGGGAAAGCAGCATAGGGCAGCAGCTGGGGCGTGGCCAGATTCCAGGGCTGCCCAGGTGGTCTAATGACCCACCCCAGTTGTGGACACCCGCAGTCTACCACTGCTGCACTCATAGCCCAGGGAGCCAATCAGCACCATGGAGCTCAGCAGAGACAGCTCTGGGCGGGCTTCCTACAGGACAAGCACTGGAGCAAGCTGGAGGGGCCGGGGAGATGGCTTGGTAGAATAAGCACTTGCCTGGCAAGCACGAGGGTCTGATTTCAGTCCCTGGTTCCGCCAAATAAATAAATAAAATAAAATACATAGAACAAGCTGGTTAAAGAGTGGGGAGAAACATTCCAGGCAGAGGGAACAGCATGTGTAGAACAGGGTGACTATGACATGTCACGCTGGGCCCTGGAAGAGGCTGCATTTTATTTTATGGAGTAGGCCACTGCAGGAGGGAGGGCAGGCAGGGAACAGTCCAGAAAGGATGAAAAGCACTCAGTCAGAAGTCGGGAACCCAGTTCCAGACCATTGGAAAGCCATTGCCTTTGGGTAGAATCAGGAAGTAGACCTGCCTACTCTAGGCTGGGTGGCCCCAGCACTCCCAAGGCTGCCTGTGTGTGAAAGACTCTGGGGCTTCTCCAACCCCCTCACTGTCCCTCACAGGGCACGCCAAGGACACATGGGCCCAGCACCTTCGACCTACAGATGAAGTTCGTGTGTGGCCAGTGCTGGAGGAATGGGCAGGTGGTGGAGCCTGACAAGGATCTCAAGTACTGCAGTGCCAAGGCCCGTCACTGGTGCGTGGGTGCCAGGCAGGGGCCTGGCCACAGTGGCAGCCACCTGAGTACCACAGGGGAGACGGCCAAGACTCAGGCCCAGGTTCTCCTCAAACAGTTCCTGTCTCTCCTGCAGCTGGACCAAGGAGCGGCGTGTCCTTCTAGTGATGTCCAAGGCCAAGAGGAAATGGGTGTCGGTGAGGCCACTACCATCCATCCGCAACTTCCCACAGCAATACGATGTGAGTTCCAGGGCAGGGGTGGCAAGGGTTGGTACAGGGCTCCCCACACCTGGACCCTCAGGACTCAGTGGTTCTCTTCACCCAACCCCCAGCTCTGCATCCATGCGCAGAATGGCCGCAAGTGCCAGTATGTGGGGAACTGCTCCTTTGCACACAGCCCCGAGGAGAGGGACATGTGGACATTCATGAAAGAGAACAAAAGTGAGTAGCAGGCTTGTCCCTGCTCCTCACGGCTGGACACCCCTCTGCCCCCGCCATCCCTTCCCCACCCCAGCCCTGCCAGGCTGGGAGCCCATGGCTCCCAAGTCCAGCAGGAACTGGGGCAAGATAGAGGGGGAGCCCTCTCACCAGGCACTCTCCCCCTGTGCAGTCCTGGACATGCAGCAGACATATGACATGTGGCTGAAGAAACACAACCCAGGGAAGCCTGGGGAAGGGACCCCAATCAGCTCACGAGAGGGGGAAAAGCAGATCCAGATGCCCACAGACTATGCCGACATCATGGTAAGTCCCTGTGTCAGACAACTGGACCCAGCCCAAGACTGAGGGGGGCAGAGGGTGGCCTGGATGAGCTGACACCGTGATGCTGTGTCCTCAGATGGGCTACCACTGCTGGCTCTGTGGCAAGAACAGCAACAGCAAGAAGCAGTGGCAGCAACACATCCAGTCTGAGAAGCACAAAGAGAAGGTCTTCACCTCTGACAGTGACACCAGTGGTTGGGCCTACCGCTTCCCCATGGGCGAGTTCCGGCTTTGTGACAGGTGCCAGGGGAGGTCAGGGTACAGGTGGCATGCAGGGCAGGATTGAGGGTGGGCTTAGATCTGCCACGACCCCTCTTTGCAGCCTTTGGTCAGGTACCAGAGAAAGCCAGGGAATCCTGCCTGGGAGAGGCTTGTGTCAGGGAGGCCCTGTGGGCATCTGGATCCCATAACACAGCCTGCAGGCAGTGAGCCTTCCATTGCCCACAGGATGCAGAAGGGCAAGGCCTGCCCAGATGGGGACAAGTGCCGCTGCGCCCACGGCCAGGAGGAGCTCAATGAGTGGCTGGATCGGCGTGAGGTACTGAAGCAGAAGCTGGCCAAGGCCCGCAAGGACATGCTTCTGTGCCCGAGGGATGACGACTTTGGCAAATACAACTTCCTGCTGCAAGAAGATGGAGACACTGCAAGTGCCACCCCAGAAGTTCCTGCTGCTGCCACCACTGCCGCTGCCACCACCACTGCGGAGTAGGGGCCAGGTCTTGGCCATGGGCAAAATCCTGGGGTCAGGGTGGGGGGGGGACAGAGGGCATGATGGGCTGGGGCAGGCCAGCTGGGGGTGGGGGGTGCCCTCCTTAGGCAGCCCCCAGCCCCTGGGGTCCCTTCCATGCTCTCCACCTCCAGCACCCAGGTGTGCATCCCTGGTGCACATGCTGCAGCCCCACACGGTCCTAGGGTCCTTGTCCTGCTCACACCTGGACAGACCCTCCTCCACCCCCATGGCTCTCCTGGTTGGAGAAGGAGGGGTCTGGGTGACCCCTCCAGCTTCAGCCTATAGCTTTAACTTCTGTCTGCTCCTAATGGGGGCCCAAAACTCAGGGCTGGGGAGCCTGGGGTCCCCACTTGAATCTGCAGCAGGAGGGTCCTTTCTTCCTCTCTTTCCCTCATCCCCCTCCTTTGGGGGCAGATCAGGACACAACAGAGGGCAGGAGGCCCCAATTAGCTTTAAAATGCAGCCTCAGGGTAGAGCCTGGATGTACTGGTCTCATACACCCTGGGCCTCGGTTTCCCTTCTGGTTAAATCATCAGATTGGAGCAGTGGATAATCGCTCCTACTCCTGCCCCACATCCTCAAAGGCCACTAGTGTAGATCATACATCCTCAGCCTTTGGAGTGGACCCAGCCTGAGCCCCACTTTGCAAAAAGAAAAACTGAGGCCAAGTAGCAAGAGTGATGGCCCAGGTCTCCAGCCCCCAGTAAGAGGCAGGGCTCAGATTAAAAACAGTGGTCAGAGGACTCAGGACCTGTTATCATGGGAGCAACCAGGCTCTGGAACAGTCTCTGAATATGAATCAGAGTGTGACTGGGCCTCGGGCAGCACCCTAGGGGCTAAGGGCTTACCCTTGTAAGCAGCCCTGGAGGGATAGGCCCCTCTGGAGGAAGGCTATCTGGTGCACAGCAGAGTTAGGTCCCCACACTTGCTCAAGGAGCAACGGAGAGGGCAGGGTGCTGTGAGCTCAGGTTCTGCCTTGGCACGGGGAGGAGTCAGAATGTGCAGAAGAGGGAGGCTCCACCCTGGGCTTGAGGAACACACGTGATGGGACATAGTCCCTCTCCAGGTGACCTAAGACCCAAACATACCATGACACCCAGCTGTCCCTGCCCTTCCCAATCACCAGCCCTGCCAGCTGCCTAGGACCCCAGCTGACCCCCAGCCCCTGGCCCCCAGGCCCTTCCCTTGTCTGGTGTGTCTGCGTGCACCCCTCTGTCCCACCTCACGGGCAGCCCAGCCTCCCAATTCCCCAGACATTCCAGAACACCCTGTGCCGTGGGCACCAGGAGTGGGGCACCCCCGGGAGGAACCAGGGACTAAGGCTGGGAGGGCTGGTGGAGAGAACAGCACACTGGGTATCTTCCCTCCAGCAAGGATCCACAGTGGTCGTGGTAGTGTCATGAGGGGCACACTGGCCAAGTTGACCCTGATCCTCCTGCCTCGGCTGCCCACCCTTGTCCCAGTACTCGTGGCATGCGCCCTGCCCCTTCCCCACCCTGCCCCTCTCCCAGCGGGCCAGCACTGCAAAGGATGGGTGCTGGTAGTGTGGCTGGCTGGAGGCAGGTGGTGCTGGCCGGGAACGTGGATACTTGTGCTCCTGATCTGTGCTGTTGCAGTCTGTTGTCACCAGCCCTGTTCTTAGTGTGTATATATGTCGCCCCGTGATGCATATATACACAGGTATTAAATATATCACTCTATATAATATTATATATGTGTGTGGTATCCAAGGAGTCACTTCTAAAGAGGGCTTAAAGATAAAGAATTTGGCCAGAATATGCAGCTATCCTCATGTGAGTAGTACAGAATTAGGGGTCATTGAGCTATTTTCATGGAGTTAGTGACTAGAGTGGGCTCAGCAGTTACTTGGGCCATCTGCTGCCTGCTGCTTTCCTGGAGCATCCCTGTCTACCAGAGGGCTTGGGGAGAGGAAATGATTTGTGTCTGTCCCCAAGGAAAAGGCTGAGTTTTCATCTTGAGGCAATTACTGCCTGGGCCCTTGGGATCTAGGGCTCCTGGCCTGGCCGGAGCTGGATTCCCAGAGGATAGGGTGGAGAGAACAGGCAGCAGGGATTTGTGAGTTAGGGGACAATAAATCTTTGTTAATTATGAGGTTAACTATGTCAGATATAACCCCTTTCTAGGACCCTGGTTGGGAGGCTCAGAGCAGGGTCTAGGGCCTATGCCCACCCCCCAGTGGGCAGGGTCAAGGTGGTACAGCAGAACTAGGTCGGGGTGAGCTGAGGGGATGCTGCATTTCACAGCTGGACAGTAATAAATTTAATGGTCCTTTTAAAATGTCTGTGTATTAAAACTTTAAGAATACCACACTTTAATATTAAATATCATAAGGTCTAGTATCTTGATAATAATGTAGATGTTTTAATAACAATTTTTGTCCTTCTTAAAATAAAATGAAAGAAACTTGCTTCTTTTAGCTTTTGTTCTAGAAAATAAATGTATGCACTTTGCCCCCTGTCCCTTAGCTGTCACTCCTGTTCCTCTTCACCTGGCACACGTGCCCAAGGGACTTAGGCTATGCTGTACTCATGGGGCAGAGCTACCTAGCACTGGCTGTGTAACAGGCGGGCATTCTGAGGGGTGGAGCAGGCCTGTGTTTTTGTATGGCCACGGAGACCCAGCTGACCTGGTTTAGGCAGCACCTTGGTGGTGGGGACAAACTGCTCAATGCAGGGGACCCCAAGAGCCACCCTTTGCTGGCTCTTGTGCAGCCTGTGTTCACCACACAACATAGGGCTGCCTTGGACGTACGCTTTCCCCTTCCTTTCCTACATTGCCCTGGGTTCTGTGCCCTTCGTGGATGTAGCTTGTCCAAGAAGGCCAGAGGTCATGCCGCTCTTTTACAATGTGATCTCAGCTCCACCCACCCTGCCTGAGAGTGGAGTGGCCAAAGAGCAGAGGGACAGGGCCTGTGAATCACCCAGCAATGGAGACGTTTGCACCAGGGGTGCAGAAGCTGCTCAGATGCCTGGTAAGTGAGGGGATGAGGAGCTGAAGCAGCCAACTTTGTTGGGCACTTACTGGCACCAGCCTCTGTGCAGAAAGTATCAATCTTGTAAGCTGCTGGCCACACATACAGCCCAGAGAGGTTTGGCAGATGTTCCCAGGGCCCTCAATAAGGCAGAAAAATGATCAAGAATCGCCTGGACTGGGTATTGCAAAGCTGCTGCTGGCCCTGACATTTTGGGATCCACGAAAGCAACACGGCAAGGCAGTCCCTGTAAGAAAGATGCAGATGCATTAAAAAGAGAAGCAAGGCTTCAACGAACATAGCAGACTCAATTCTTCAATTCTTATAAATTGCCTTTAATTCTCTTCTGGTCTTCATTTGGCTCAGGCTGTGAATCCACAGTGGCCCAAGAAGTCTGACCTGAAAAGACGGTTTCCGGGTCACTATGATCACTGTGTGCTTGCTGTTCTTTTTTTTTTTTTTTTTTTTTTTGGTCTTTTTGAGACAGGGTTTCTCAAAGTGTTAGGTAATGGCACACTTTCTGGATCAGTGCAGTGTGGGAGATTAGGTTTAGCATAACAAATGCAATCCAGTATTCCCATTATTCTGAGTCATTGAATACCCTTATCAACAGAAAATGATGGATTTTCATCTGTCACTATGCAGTTCAGGCTGGCCTTAAGCTCACTTTGTAGCTCAGGCTGGTCTCGAACTCACAACAATCCTCCTGCCTCAGCCTCCCGAGTGCTGGGATTACAGGCATGCGCCACCATGCCCGGCCCCCTGTTCTTTCATTTTCTCTTTAAGTTTCATTCATTAGGGCTCTGCATACCCATGCACACCTGGGCTTGTACAGGCCAATGCTGACACACTGTCCCCAGGCCCTGGAAGGTCTGCTGCCTGATCTTCAGCCCCTATGAGGAGGGGTGGCGAGTGCTGTTGCCACTACTCAGAACACCAAGGAGTGGCTTGGGGCATGTGCAGGGCCTACATGGAACTGCAGGCAGCTGAGTTGCTCTCCCACGGCCTTAGAAGGTTCTGCTAAAAACTGCATCTATGGACTCTCCTACCAAGGGAGCCTGGGCTGCTTCCTGGGAAATATACTCCCACGCCCTCAGCAAAGGACCACCATCCCTTGGGCCTGCCTGACAGATGACCAGGAAGTTGGTGTCACTGGCTTCTGGTATTTTTATTTTGCCCCTAGAAGATCAGATGCCACGCTCATCAAGGCAGGAGGGCAGCACAGTGA
>PVKA01019001.1:23349-42931 GCA_004027165.1 Ctenomys sociabilis | reverse complement strand
TTTTTTTTTTTTTTTTTTTTTTTTGTCTTTTTGAGACAGGGTCTCACTATGCAGTTCAGGCTGGCCTTAAGCTCACTTTGTAGCTCTGGCTGGTCTCGAACTCACAACAATCCTCCTGCCTCAGCCTCCCGAGTGCTAGGATTACAGGCATGTGCCACCACACCCGGCTCACTCTTCTATTTTTATTCTTTATTCATTTTAATAAGAAAAAAGATAAAATAGCAATGAAACAGTTTCAAAACAGGTTAGTAGGATTGAACCAATCTGTATATATCCCACTCAGGGTATATGTGCTTGTTCACACATTCATGCTGAAGATGCTGTATATTTGATACAGGGAGAAAAGCTGATCTTGGGTGGGTGCTCTAAACGATATAGGGAACCTCCAAATGACATAGGGAAAAATGACCTCCCAACCTGACCTGGACAAGTTCGTGTTCTCTAAAACTGAAGAATGAATTTTAGGAACAAATGGAAGTTATGAGCAGAGTAGATTTATTGAGGGAAAGAAAATTGCTTTCTGAGAGAGAGACAGGAGGGTTGTCCTGAGTGGGTGGTCCCCCCAGGAAGTTGTCTGCTCCAGGGACTTTTATAAAGGAAAACCATGGGTGAGGTAGGTCTAAGGTGGCAGAAAAGATATGGGAACTCACTTAGTTGGATGCGGGGTGGGACAAAACTATGGTTAACCAACGGGATTACAAGCACCACTGCTCAGGTAAAATTGATTAAATACTTTTTTTTTTTTTGTCTTTTTGAGACAGGGTCTCACTACGCAGTTCAGACTGTCCTTAAGCTCACTTTGTAGCTCAGGCGGGTCTTGAACTCACAGCAATTTTCCTGCCTCAGCCTGCCGAGTGCTGGGATTATAGGCCTGCACCACCACGCCCATCTTGATTAAATCCTGTACCAAATGGGGAAGCAAGTTACATAGCAAGTGGGCATGAATATGAGACAGGGTCTTTTCCTGTTGACGATTGGGCTAGTGATTCATTTGGGCTCTTTCAAAGTGACTGAAACCTTTTTAGAGTATCAATCCCTGAAGTCCCTTCCTAGGGAATTATGTAGCTATGTTTCCTCTTTTGTCTTGGTCTTGAGGTGGGGTCCATATGGGAGTATCTGTCTGTTCCCAGTGGTAAAGTCACCTTGTCTTCCATCTTGTCTCCTTGAGGGCCTGGCCCTGACTACCTAGAATATTTCTATCTAACTTGGCTGCCTGCAACATTGTTTGATAAGACATTGTACCAGACCCCTCTGGAGGTGCTTCACAAAGTGCTATACACTGCCCTTTTTAAAAAGCATGCATTTCAAAAACACATCTAGCCAGGGAAGATGGCTCAGTGGAATAAGTGCTTCCCTGGCAAGCGCAAGGGCCTGAGTTCAATCCTGGTTTTGAAAAAAAAAAAAAAATGTTCAGGGTCAAAACCACATTTAGCCCCAAGGTTTGTCTACAGGGTCTCACTACACAGATCGACTTATAGAGATCCTCCTGTTTTTCAGCCTCCCAAGCACTGGGATTACAGGCAGTGGCCACCATGCCCAGTCTCTAGCCCTCAAGAGGTTTTATTTATTTATTTTGGCAGAACCAGTGATTGAACTCATATCCTTGCACTTGCCAGGGAAGCGTTTATTCCATTGAGGCATCCCACCACCCTCACAGAGGTTTTAATGGGAGATTTTTTTTTTAACCTTGGGTAATGGGACCCCAAACAGGTTCTCCGGTTCTTATGAACCAGTGGTGGAAGTAACCTTCAGACTACCTAAGCATAAACATACCACTTAGCAAAAATGCCTCGTTTAGTAAGTACATACAATTCTCTATGGGTAGTACTCATTTTGAGTATAAGTATTTGAGAGCCAAGTTTTGGTAGGAAGCAGCTGGGTTCATTCAAAGACAGCCCTGAAGACACAGGTGAGCTCCTCCAGTCGGTATCATGGTAGGTCAGGGGTGTGGACAGTTTTAATGCAGGGGTCAGGTGGCAGACAGTTTGCAGGCTGGGAAGGGCATGTGCCTTATCACAGTGGATTTCGACCTATGACTAGCCCCTAAGGAAAACTGTAACAAAGACCGAGTTAAGGAGTTCTGTTATTCTAAAGAAAGATCCTGAGGATTTATACACTTCTAGTGAAGCCACTTCTTGAGTTTAGAAAGCCAGGAAAGAGGAAGGGGTTATTAAAGAAATAACAAAAGATTAAAGTTGTCCTTTTAAGGACAAATTCCAGAATCAGATTGAAGCTGTTCTGTTACACTTTCCCCTAGGTTCCCACAGCAATCTTTGTGGTGACCCTAAAGCTACAACAGCTCCAGGAAGACAACTCCAAGAACAGTAGCAAGCAGCCCCACGCACTCCACCCTCAACCTGGGTCTTTGTACTGTGCCACGATGCCAGCCCTGGTAAAACTTTTTGAGTTAAATTGCCTAGGCTGGGCTCGAATTTGCTAGACCACTTCAGCCTCTCAGAGCATTGAGATTACAGGTCTGTGCAACCAGGCCCGGCTAGCCCTATTTTACTGAATCAAAAAGGTCCCAGGTTCTGGGTCCTTGGGTGCATTGCCACCCAGAATTCAGAGGAGGGACAGGGTGGAGGGCCGCAGGATTTTGGTTAGCTGTTACAGGAATCCTGGCAATTCCTGCATGAGTATCCCGAGTCTTCCGCGACACCACGGGCCTCCCTTCAAGAGCACCGAAGATTCCCCAGCGGCAGCCAGGAAGCCGGCACCCCTGCCCCAACACTGGCCCCACTTTTTTTTTTTTTTTTTTTGGCGGAACCGGGTATTGAATTCAGGCCTTTGCTCTTGCCAGGGAAGCGCTTATTCCACTGAACCGTCTCCCCAACCCTGGCCCTACTTTTCTGGGATGCCAGAGAGGACCGGGGCAGGCCAGCGACTGCGGCACTACACCTTGCAGAAAAGTGTGGCGCTTCCGCACTTGCCTCCAGGAGACAATAACACCACTTAAAACTTTGGTGAAGTAATGCACTGGCTCCAGGACTTTCTGGGCTCGCTTGGCTGCCCAGAAGGCGGGATATGGGGACTTCCATTACCAAGGACCCCGCCCCACTCCAGCTTTGGTCCTCTTGATTGGTCCGCTGTACTATCAATCACCTCACCGGTACAGCAAGAAGTGAGGGCAGAGGTAAACAACCAGCCACAAGAAAGAGGAGGCGGGCGCTTTTCGAGAAAATTTAAATGCTGTAGTCAAGCGCGGCGGAACCTAAACGAAAGGCCCTTCGGGACTTCAGGGCTGGTTATGTAAGCCGAGAAGTGACCAACTGGTCACGCTGTTAAACAGCGACCTGGGACAGTCAGACAGGCCCCACGACCTTTCCCCCAGAAGATGCAGGTCTACGCGAGTCCTTAGCGCGCTTCCTGTATCCCGCGCACACCCTCAGCGGGCACGCCCCCCACGCCGCCTCATTGGCCTCTTCGAGTCACGTGGAAGGGTGGTAGCGAGCAACGAGCGGGCGACGGGCGGGTTCCTGGCCTTCCAGATGGATGAGAAGCGGAGCGGTTTCAAACTTGTGGCAGCATGGACAGTCTGCTGCTGGGCCGGTGGCGACGAAGGAAACCAGAGGAAATGCTGGTTTCCAGGGATGCGGTGAGCTCCGGGGCTTATGTTTAAGAAGTGGACGGCAGATAGACCTGGGCGGATGCCCACCCAGCGTAGTACTCCAGCCGAAGGGGCGTTTCGACCCCGCGGCCTGCGCTCCCCGACGGGGCGGGGCCTAAGCGGCGCCAGGGCAGAGTCCAGCCCCTCCGACTGCGCCTGCGCAGAGACGCGGAACTCGAGCGCGGCCGGTCGGCGGAATGCCAGGCACTCTAGTGCCAGGGTTCCCAAAATACGCACAGGGCCACCCCTACTCCTCTTTCCCCCGCTAGAGCTCACGTGCTCCTTGTCATTAAATGGTTTGCCGCTGTGCATACCCCAATGTTCCGGAGTCACCAGGAGTGAGTGAGTTGGCTAGTGCTGCTTGGGTGGAGGGCGCTGGAGTAAACTGAGGTTGCCGCGGATCTGAGAAGCTTGTTGGATGATTAAGGGAGGCAGGCTGGCGACTGAGGAAAAGCTCAGAGGTTGCTGGGTGACGCGAGGAATCCTGGATTCCTGGAGCTGGAAGACAGAGCCTTTTAGGACACTGTCACCTTACGCCCCCTGCTTGCAGATTGGTCAGTTCTAATACTTGTGGTTCTTTGCTAAAAATAGCAATGAGCGGCCAATGTACCCAATATTTGCACTTTTGTTTTGCTAGCTCCTTTTAAAGCCATAGCTTTTCTAAATGTTGAATCTTCGGATCTTTCTTCAAAGTTTCAGCAGGCGTGTTTGTCATTTCCCCCCCCCCCCACAGATAGCAAGAATGACTGAGGGAGTCAGAAGCATGTGTGGCACGCATTCAATCCCAGTATCATGAAATGATAATGAAGAGTGCCTAGGTTTCTACCCTGCACTTTCATTATCACTGACTGTTTGATTATAAAGTCACCTTACATTTCTTATATTTCATAGTAGCACCCCACCTCCAGGTACTCTATTACTAGGATACCACTTAGCTTTTGTAAGAGAGACTTTAAGCCATATTGGTTTAAACAAGATAAGGGTCTGTCCTGCACATAACAGAATGGTGGTAAGCAGTCCTGTGGGCTTAAAACCGAAGGTCCTGGATCAAGGACATCCTTACACCTGTTGTCAGAGCCGGCTTGTCACAGCAGTGCTCACATACTGAAGTGATATGATCACATTGACACTTCATGAGCTTGCTGTGGCTACTGAATGGGAAAGGCACAGTGGTGGTAGTGCAGGTGGGGGTCAAGCCTGAAGGCTACAGTTGGAATGTCAGCCAGGTTTACACAAGCAAGAGTAGTAGGACAGGAAAGCAGACAGACTTGCTGTAGATTCGGGAGGGGGTGGATGAAATGAGGTGGCAGGGTAATGCACAGGGCTGCATCCAGAATGGCTCCCCTCTTCCAGCCTTCTGTGCCTATGACTTGAGAGAAGGTAGTTGTGAGAAAGTGGGGCTCTGTTAGGCTGTGTTAGGTTTCTTGTGTCCATGGGACAGTTCGTGGAGATGTGGCAAATACTGCCAGTTTTTGATGGAAGGTATTTGACATACCTCATGGATTACCTGGGTAATCTTTATTGTTTCCCATATTACAGTTGAGGAAGTTAAGGTGCACAGAGATTCATTCAGTGGTGTAGGGATATGCAACTGGTAGAAGGAGGATTTAAACCTCAGCTGTTTGTCTATAAGGGTTGTTCTCTCTCCTCTCTCTCTCTTGTTATCAGGAGTCGAATTCAGGACCACATACTTGACAGGCAGGAGCTGTGCCCCTGAGCTATGTCCCTTGCCCTAGAGACTGTCCTTTTAGCCACTGTGCTGCAGTTTCAGGTGTAGGGTTTATGGAGCTAGAATGATGTTGATGAAGTGTGATGTGGAGGACTGTTAGGGATGGGGAACCAGAGATCACTGAGGGAGGAACAACAAAGGCTTAATAGAAGAATCCTTGAATGATCTATCAGATTGGAATTGCTGAAATTCAGCACTAAGGTGAGGTTGCAATTCTTCCTGTTACTAAAGAATAATGAGTTGGGTATCTTATTGCCTTGGTGTGTATTGTCTTTAATTTGATAAAGTTCTTGTTTAGATTGTATTGTGTCCCAGTCTTTGATCTAATAATCCAGATTGAGTTTGATAAAGTATCTGGATTCTTTTTTTTTTATTGCGGAACCAGAGATTGAACTGAGGCCCTTGCACTTGCCAGGGAATTGCTTATTCTACTGAGCCATCTCTCCAGCTGGTATCTGGATTCTTGTACTAAGTTGTCTGTCCTTCTTGTACTCCACATGTATGTGTGTGTACACACAGGTTCAGGATTTGATTACAGAGGAATTGAGACTAGTTTCCTGCTTCTTTTCATAGCCTTGTAGCTCTAGAGCTAACTCAGTGGCCAGGACCTATCTACCTGTCTCTAACTGCTTGTCATGTCCCAGCAGAGCCAGTCAAGGGAGTTACTTGGCTGTGGTTCTGAGTGCGCTTGTTACAGGCAGCTGAGTTAGGTAGAAATATTACAAATAGGCAGTCAGATCGGGCCAGGGCCCTCAAGGAGACAAGGTGGAAGACAAGGTGACCTTGCAACTTTTGAAAGAGACAGACACTACCATATAGGCTACTTTGCCAAGACCAACACAAAAAGAGGAAAAACAGCTACATTACTTCCCTATGGATGGACATCAGGGTTTGATATTCTTTTTTTTTTTTTTTTTTTTGTCTATTTGAGGCAGGGCCTCACTATGCAGTTCAGGCTGGCCTTAAGCTCACTTTGTAGCTCAGGCTGGTCTTGAGCTCATAATAATCCTCCTGCCTCAGCCTCTGGAGTGCTGGGATTACAGGCATGCGCCACCATGCCTGGCTTAGGGTTTGATATTCTAAATAGGTATCAATCACCTTGGAAGGGGCCAGGGAGATGGCTCAGTGGAATAAGTACTTCCCTGGCAAGTACAAGGGCCTGAGTTCAATCCCCGGTTCCACCAAAAAAAATAAAAAATAAAAAATAAAATAAAAACAATCACCTTGAAAGAGCCCTAGCCCCAACCTCAACAGAAGAAGACCCTGTCACATATTCTTGCTGGCTTGCTATATGACTTGCTTCTCCTTTTGGTATCGGATTTGATCAATTTTTACTTGAGCAATGGTGCTTGTAATTTCATTAGTTAACCAAAGTTTTATCCCTCCTCATGCCCACCTAAGCGAGTTCCTGTGTCTTCTCCACCACCTTAGACTTGCCTCACCACATGGTTTTCCTCTATAAAAGTCCCTGGAAGAGACAGCTTCCTGGGAACAACCTGCTCAGGGTGGCCTCCTCCTGTCCTTCTGTCGGACAGGAGCTTTCTTTCCCTCAGTAAATATATTCTGCTCATAACCTCCGTTTGTTCCTAAAATTCATTCTTCAGTTTTAGAGAACATGAACTCATGCAGGTCAGGTTGGGAGATGCTTTTTCCCTATGTCCTTTGGAGGTTCCCTGTATCATTTGGAGGTCAACTACCCGAGATCAGTTTTTCTCTCTGTATCACCCTGATCCCAACCACTAAGTTTCTTTCCAGTGAGGTTAGTTAGTGTGCTAACAGGTATAATAGTTACAGATCCATAATTATGGTCATTTTCCTTGGTAGACAACCTGGGTGAGCACCTGTTGTGTCCAGGAACTCTGATAGACACTGTAGATGGTGACAGATGGCAAGAAGAGTGAAGGTCTTGGTTATTTTACCCTATGGCTTCTGATTAGATTTCCTCTACAACATCAGTGCTTGGAACTAGGAGAAAAAGAAAAGAAGAAAAACAAACAAACAAAGGACAGTTGAACATAAAGCAAGAAGAGTGGAATGACAGTGATACAGAGAAAAATCAGTGCAACTTGCAAGGAAATCCCATGTTGTAGTTTCTTAAGGTGCAGCCTGAGGTTTTAACTTCATCTTTTCTAACACAGAATGTAGTGCTACAAATTTCCTTCTAAGTATTGGTTTATTGTAGATTTTACAATGTTTTGGTTTTTTTTTTTTCAGTTCAAAATTATAATTTCCCATTTAATTTTTTTCTTTGATTCTTTGTTTTGTTTTAGGGGTATGTTACTTGGTTTAGTTTATTCAATATGACTATTATTATACTTAGGTTAAAATCTGTCATTGTGATGTTTTTTTTTTTCCTGGTACTGGGGAATTGAACTCCGGGCCTTGTGCCTGCAAGGCAGGTGTCTATGCCTCTGAGCTATCTCCCAGCCCTGCTGTGCTGTTTTCTACTGTTTATTCTTTCTACTCTTCACGTATTTTGACTTAATGGGATGTTTTATTAAATGTTCTTTGTTAGCTTACTGATCACAACTTTTGTTTGCTTTATTTCTTATTTTTATTGTTTATTTTTTTGGCAGAACCAGGGATTGAACTCAGCCCCTTGCGCTTGCCAGACAAGTGCTTATTCTACTGAGCTATCTGGCTGTTCTGTTTGCTTTAGACCTATAATATGCCTTTTATGCAGTGAGCTTCAGATACCACGTAAATATAAAGAGCCTTCCAGTTCTTTTCTCTAAGCCTTGTGCTATTGTAGCTCTACTTTTTGACATACAGTGGAAACTCTGTATTATTCCTGTTTTTTTCAGATACTCATATTTTAAAGAGGTTTCACTAACAAAAATAAACCAATGTATATTACTCACATAGTTTCCATCTCTAGTGTAATTTTTTCTTTTGTATAAGTCTATATTTCCTTTTTCAAACAGGATTTTGTTTCTTTTCTTTTTTTGGCAGAACCAGGGATTGAACTCAGACCCTTGCGCTTGCCAGGGAAGTGCTTATTTACTGAGCCATCTCCCCGGCCCCTTCGAACAGGATTTTGCTATGCAGTTCAGCCTGGCTGGCCTTGAATTCATTTTGTAGCACAGGCTGGCCTTGAACTCCAAGTGATCCTCCCACCTCAGCCTCCTGAGTGCTGGGATTATAGGCCTGTGCATTTTTCTTCCTAAAGGAATTTAACTTGTTTTTTTTTTTTTTTTTTTGTCTTCTTGAGACAGGGTCTCGCTATGCAGTTCAGGCTGGCTTTAAGCTCACTTTGTAGCTCAGGCTGGTCTCGAACTCACAACAATCCTCCTGCCTCAGCCTCCCGAGTGCTGGGATTACAAGCATGCGCCACCACACCCGGCTTAGGAATTTAACTTTTTATTTATTTTATTTTATTATTTTTTTATTTTTTGGCAGAACCAGGGATTGAACTCAAGCCCTTGCACTTGCCAGAGAAGCACTTATTCCACTGAGCCATCTCCCTGGCCCCGGAATTTAATTTTTTAACTCTTTTTTAAAGTCTTTTTTGGTGCTGAAGATTAGACTTGCGCTCTGCCAGTACGCTACAGCCACAGCACTCTTATTTCTTTCAGGCCAGGTCTACTAATAAAAATGTTTTCAGCTTATATATATACCTGAGACTTTGCATCCTCATTTTTAAATGGTAGTTTCACTTTCTGGAGTTCTAAATCAACAGTGCTTTTTCTTTATATAAAGATGTTTTCTGGTTTCCTAATTTTATTTACAACATGAAGTCTGCAGTCACTCCAGCTTTCTCAACATATAATGTATCTTTTGAATCTGGCTATTTTTAAAATGTTCTCTTTTTCAGCAGCTTTGAAAAATTTGCTTACATGTGCTTTGCTATAGTTTTCTTACAAGTTTATGCTTGGATTTGTTGATATCCTTAGACCTAGAGTTTTATAGTTTTCATCAAATTTGAAAGTTGCAGATTTTCAAAAAAATTTTTATGTGGGGCCGGAGAGATGGATAAAGTGTTTACCTGTCAAACTCAAGGACCTGAGTTTAATCCCCAGTTCCACAAAAAAAAAAAAAAAAAAAAAAAAAAAAAAAAGTTTTTATGTATTTTGTACAGGGAATACAGGGTCTCACTGCACAAATAGGACTTGTAATGATTCTCCTGTTTTCAGCCTCCCAAGTGCTGGGATTATAGGTGCATGTTACCACACCCACTCTCAATCACTGTCTCAGCCTGCTCCAGGGAGTGGGGCCAGTACTGCATGCTTGCTGGCATGATTTACCTCCTTTCCTTCTGAAACTCTTAGCTCAGAGAACTAAAGGCCTGGTTTGGCAAGCACAGGGACCAAAATTGGATCCAGGTCCTAAGGTTGGCTCCAGGTCCTGCATGCTACACTGGCCTCACCCCTAGGGTGCGCTGAACTGGTGACTGAATCCAGGCCTGGTGGTGCAGGCCTATAATCCCAGTGCTGGGGAGGCTGAGAACAGGAAGATCAGTAAGAGAAGGGACTCCATAGTGAGACCCTGAACCAAGCACATAAATGAAAAAAAAAAAAAAAAGCATCTTTTGAAATCGTCAGACGATGTTTTTTTAAAAAATCTTTTTGTGTTTGATTTCTGTTAGCTTCTATTGCTGTTCTCAAGTTCACTGACTTTTTCTTCTACAGTGTTGAATCTGCCATTAGTTGCAGCCAGTGCATTTTTCTTCTCAGACATTATAGCATTTGATTTGGGCCTAATAACATTTGTTGTATGTGTATACACGTACATATAGTGCCTCTGTTTAACATGTATATACGCAGTCATGATAACCCTTTTCATGTCCCTCTCTGCAAATTCTTTTTTTTTTTGCGGAACCAGGGATTGAACTCAGGCCTTTGTGCTTGCCAGGGAAGTGCTTATTCCACTGAGCCATCTCCCTAGCCCATTTCTTTGCAAATTCTAATGTGTAAATTATGGGCCAGTTGTCATAGATTGTTGTCCTCATTATTATTTATTTATTTATTTTCTTTTTTTGCGGTACCAGGGATTGATCTCAGGACTCTGTACTTGCCAGTCAAGCGCTTATTCTATTGAGCTATCTCCTCACTTTTTTTTTTTTTTTTTGGCAGAACCAGGAATTGAACTCAGGCCCTTGCGCTTGTCAGGGAAGTGCTTATTCCACTGAGCCATCTCCTCAGCCTGCACTCTGTCCTCATTATTGATCATGTTTTTTCACTCCTTTTGCTAGCTCAGTAGTATTCATTAGATGCCAGATATCATTCATTTTCATGGGTGCTCAGTATTTTTGCATTCTTTTAAATGTTCTTAGGTAAGTTATATGGAAATAGTTGGAGCTCTTCGGGGCTTGTGCTTAAAATTTATTGGGTGGTACTGGAATAAGGCTCAGTGTAAGGCATAATTATTTCCCCACTCTTTTTTTTTTTTTTTTGGCCAGCTCAGCCCACCCTGAGGACGGGGCTGGCATGGCTTGTGCTGATGGGGATCAAACTGCAGTCCCCTGCACCTGCCTAAGCTTGCCTAAGCAGGCTCTTTAGACCACTGAGCTATCTTGTCAGCCCTATTCCCCTACTCTCAAGGGGTACTCCTTTGTAGTCTCCTTTATGTTCTCTGAATCATGAGGTCTTCCAGGAAGATCAGGCAGTATTTTCCCATGTGTGAGTATCTCTTTTATTTCTAATCCAAGATCACATTTATCATAGGGAATTGTACCTGTGTATTTTGATTTCTCTTTTTTCCTGTTTTCCTTCAACCTCTCCTTATTTACAAAGCATTACTTCCATTGTATTGTTTTTCTTCCTTCCTTTCCCCTTCCCCTTCTCTAGTTTCACTTTCCTTTTGAAAATTTGTTTCTCTTTCATAATATCTGTTACATGTTTTAGTGCTTACTTACACTTTCAGTTTATCACACCAGATAGACAATGAGACATTTTAGTGTTTTTCTGTTTTATTCCACTTGATTTTGGTTTTTGATTATTTAATATGTTGGACCATATTAATAACCAATGATGTTGAACTATCCCTGCATCCTTGGGACGAATCCTACTTATCATGGTATATAATCTTGATGATTTGCTGCATTTTGTTCACCAGTATCTTATTGAGATATTTTACATCTATGTTTATTGAAGAGATTGGCCTGTAGCTCCCTTTTTTTTTTTTTTATTGGATCTTTCTCTATTAGGGCAGTGCTTGCTTTTAGGAATGACTTTGGGAATATGTCAATTTCATTAAAGAGTTTGAGGAATAGTAGCACTGCATATTCTCAAAAGTTCTGGTAGAGTTCAACAGTGAATCAGGCCTGGGCTTTTCATTATTGTATTTTAAAAATTATTCTTCAAACTTATTAACTGACATTGGATTATTTAGAATTATGTCTTCTTAATTCAGCTCTGGTACTTCATATGCATCAATGAATCTGTCCCTTCTAGTTTTCTATCTTATTAGAGTACAGGTTCCAAATCATCTGGATTTCTGCAGGATCTGTTGTGATTGTATCCTAATTCCTAACTGCACAGATTTGGGCCTTTATTTCTTTTGATGTGGTTGGTTAAGGATTCATCTGTTTTATTGAATCTTTCAAAGAACCAACTCTTTGATTCACTGATTCTTTGAATTGTTTTCTTAGTCTCAGTTGCATTAATTTCTGCTCTGATCTTTATAATTTCCTGCCTTGTATGAACTTTGGGTTTAACTTGCTTTTTTTTTCCCTAGAACCTTGAGGTTTAAGATTAGATTTTTTTATTTGAGCTTGCTCTATTTTCTTCATATGAGAATTTACTGCTATACATGAATGCACTGCTTTCATTGCATCCCATGAGTGTGTCAAAACTGTTCTTCTTTAATTTCATCAATGACCCATTGATTGTTTAGGGGGTTAGTATTTAATTTCCATGTGTGTGTGTAGTTTTGTATGTGGGTTTTTTTTTTTTTTGTCACTGCATTCTAATTTCATTGCACCTGGTAATTCAATTCTTTTTATTTTTCTTTTTTTTGTATTTTAGTACAGGGTCTACAGAGTCTCACTACATAGATCGAACTTGTAACCATTCCCTATGTTCAGCCTCCCAGAGGCTAGGATTACAGGCACACACCACCATGCCCAGTCTCAATCACTGTCTCAGCATGCCCCAGGAGCAGGGCCAAGGTGGACAGCAGGCCTGGGATCGAACCCTGGCCTTGCCTCTGCCTAAGCAGGCACTTTAATCCACTGAGCTATTTGGCTGGCCTTTGATAATTCTATTCTTTTACACTCACTTAAGCATATCCTGTGAATTGGTATGTGGTCTGTTTTGGATAAACAGATACATTCTCATGTGCAACTGAGAATGTGTGTTCTATTGTTATTAGGTAGAACATTCTGTAGATATCAACTAAATCCATTTGTTCAGAGGTTTGGTTCAGCTATGATATTTCTCTGTTGAGTCTTTTTTTTTTTTTTGGCAGAACTGGGGATTGAACTCAGGCTCTTGTACTTGCCAGGGAAGTGCTTATTCTACTGAGCTGTATTAGCAATTATCTGATTTTTCATATGGATTACTTTTTTAAATATAGTTGAGTGGTTCAATATTTGTTCCCTTAACAAATATGAAGTAATCTTTTTCATCTCTTCTAATAAGTCTTGCTTTGAAATCTACTTTATCTGCAAATAGAATAGCTTCTCTTGCTTTTTTCCAGGTTCCTATTGCATGAAGTATTATATTTCATCCATTCACTTACAGTCTATGAATTTCATTTTGAGTTATATATATTTCTTGTATGCAGCATATTATTAGATTTTGGTGTTTTGTTTTGCAGAACTGGGGATTGAACTCAGGATTTTGATTTTTGATCCATTTTGCCAATCTGTTCTTTTGACTGGTGTGTTGCACCCATTCACACTGATGGTCATAACCGATATGTACTGACTTGTCTTTATCAGCATATTACTTTCCCATTGTTGATGCCCTTTCTTTCCCTTTTATTTAATTGCTTCATTTGCCTGGTGGATTCGTTCTATTGAGATTCCTGGAATTGTTGCCTTCATTGTCTTTTTCTAGACTATCCTTCAAAACTTTGGATTGTTGGTTTGGTGTCATGGATTTTTTTTTTTTTTTGTATGGGAGAATTGGGACATTGGAACTTGGGATCTTGATTTTATGCTGCTCAGCCATATCCTGGGTTGTCATAAATATCTTCAGGTATCTTTACCATGGAAGTATCTAATTTCCTTCATCAATTTTTTTTTATTTTAGGGAAGGGTTTTCAAGGTGTTCAGGTTCTCAGTACTAGATCGGACTCGTAGTGATCTGCCTGTTTACAGCCTTCCAAGAGCTGGGATTTCAGGCATGCACCACCATGTGAAGTCTCAGTTGCTGTCTTTGCATGCCCCAGGGGTGGGGCCAGCACTGCAGGCTAGGGGATTTAACCCCTAACCCCAGGGCTTTAATCCACTGAGCTATTTGGCTGGCCCTCCTTCATCAATTTTGAAAGAAAATTTTGTGAGATAGATCAATTTGGGTTTCTTTTAACACTTGTTACACTCGGTGTGGTGGCAAAATCCTAGCTCTTGGGAGGCTGAACACAGGTGGATCACTAGGAGTGGGATCCAGGTAGTGAGACCCTGTAGATGCTGTTCTAAAATACAAAAAAGTTTGTAATTTTCGTTTTAAGGGTTAGTCTGCTGTGGTTCTGATGGATTTTCTTTTATGGTGATTTTTCTAAGTTTTTGTTTGTTTGATTTTGCAGAGCCAGGGAATGAACTCAGACCCTTGTGCTTGCCAGGGAAGCACTTACTCAACTAAGCCATCTCTCTGGCCCCAAGTATATTTTTGAGGCTCCTTCCTTTTTTTTTTTTTTTTTTTTTTTTTGTATTTTAGGGAAGGATCTACAGAGTGTTCAGAGTCTAGATCAGACTCATAGTGATCCGCCTGTTTACAGCCTCCCAGGAACTGGGATTACCAACAGCCAGCACACCCAGTCTCAATCTCAGCACACCCTGGTGGCAGGGATAGCATGGCCGGCCTGGGGATCAAACCCCCAGCCCCTGCACCTGCTTGCAGGCACTTGAATCTGCTGAGCTGTTTGGGCCCCTCTCTAACAGTTTTTAATATTGTGTCCTAATCTTGAATTTCTGGCCTCTTACTATTACATGCCTTGGTGTAGCTTTCTTCTGATCATGGGTAATTGGATTTCTATGTGCTTCACTTCTTTGTATGTCAAATTCTTTTTCCATCTTAACAAGTTTTCTACTATTTCTTCTTTTTTTTGGTGGAACCAGCGATTGAACTCAAGCCCTTGCACTTGCCAAGGAAGCACTTATTCCACTGAGCCATCTCCCCGGCCCCTCTGTTATTTCTTTTGTGAGCAGATTTTTTTATGTCCTTTGTGCTGCCTTCGAATTTTTTTAATTGATTCCAATGACTCCCATATTGTTTTCTTTGTATTTTCTAGCAGCTATTTGATTTATTTTTCATGGTTCTTGCTTTTTTTTTTTTTTTTTTTTTTTTTTTTTTTTTTTTTTTTTTTTTTTTTTTTTTTTTTTTTTTTTTTTTTTTTTTTTTTTTTTTTTAATCTTTTTGAGACAGGGTCTCACTATGCAGTTCAGGCTGGCCTTAAGCTCACTTTGTCGCCCAGGCTGGTCTTGAACTCACAACAATCCCGCTGCCTCAGCCTCCTGAGTGCTGGGATTACAGGCCTGCGCCACCACGCCCGGCTCCTGAATTAACTTTTTATGTGTGGATATGAATCATCCCAGGCCTCTTTTTGTAAAGACTGTTCTTTCTCAATTGAATTTTCTTTTTTTTTTTTTTTTTTTTTTCTTTTTGAGACAGGGTTTCACTATGCAGTTCAGGCCGGCCTTAAGCTCACTTTGTAGCTCAGGCTGGTCTCGAACTCACAACAATCCTCCTGCCTCAGCCTCCCGAGTGCTGGGATTATAGGCATGTGCCACCACCCCTGGTTTTGAATTTTCTTAACACTGTTGTTAAACATCATTTGACCCTCTCCTGAAGGAAGTGGAAGGAAATGAAGCATTTAAAGCAAGCAATCTCAGACTTAAATGCAGCTATAGAGGTCAATTTCCTTTGGTCCAGGCCAGTCCGTGGTAACTGAAGTATTGGCTAAGTAGTAATCAGTGTATATGTGGTCAGCTCTTAACAGTTCCAGTAAATAGCAGAAAAAGTAGCTAATACACGCGGCTGTCTGAGGGCCACCAAGCATATCAGTTCCCTAGACGAGCATCCTGGCCACCTGGGTACATTGCTTCCCTTTATTCTTCCTCCAGGATACAGGACCCTGAAACCTTGGCTTCTTTACCCAGTGGTGTCTGAAGAATGTCGGCTCTTCATCATGGATAGTCACAAGTCTATTAAACTTATTGTAGCAAATGTCATTTCATTGATTTAGGACATAGTTCCAGAAGTACCTGAAATTCCATTCAAAAGTGTAGGTTCTAATTCATAGGTTTTTTTTTTTCCCCCCTTAGGACCTGAGCTTGCCAGGAAGGTGCTTATGCCACTGACCTATCTCCTTGACCCTCTAGTTTGTGTTTATCTAACTCTCAACTTCTGTTTAATAAGTCTGATGTTCTTGAGAAAGTAAGGGAAATATTATCACTATAGCCAATTATATTGCCAATGAAGAAAATTAAAACATATGTTAAATAGTGTGGGAGAATCTAATATTTCCACTTTTTTGCCTTCAGCCCAGCTAGTATTGAAAGTTAGCAGAAAACTGATTTTCGTATCATAATTCTGTTTGTACTATAAAGGCAGGAGATTCTGAATAACCAGAGACCTGGGGCTTTGGTCTTTCACCTAGATCTTCCTCTAACCTAGATGAAGACATAGAAGGCTGCAGTATTTGTAATGATCCTGAAGATAATTTACATGATTACTATAACAAATGATAATAAAAATTGAATAGTCTGTGACATGGATATCAAATTTAATGAATATATGTTAGATAGCATACAGTTAAAGTAAGAGGGAAAAGACCACAATGACTTAAGAAACCCCACGAATGGGTGAGTTAGTTTAATTGGAGGAGCTGAAGATGCTGTAGGAGAAAGTGAATTTGGCCTGGGCTACTGTGTGATATGATTGTTGAAAAAGGTGAGCTAGTGCAGGCTTCTATCGTGGAAGGTCAATGGCCCTGTCACGACAAGTGAATTCCACTTTACCCTGCAGTGTTTGCACTCACTGAAAGTATTTTATTTTATGTTCAATTGGCCCATTTAGAAACACTGAGCGGAAGGATTATGGGTGTGGGTGCTATACCTACCCAGGGCAGATAGCCTGAATACAAAGTGGGAAGGAAAGAACTGAGAATCATCCTCTAAATGGAATAGTGAGAGAGACTAGTGATGTTTGGTTGAGAAAATAAGCCTCACCAGTATCTGAGAGCCATCTTCAGACATCTGAGGGAATGTGTGAACACAAGAGGTGCTGTGTTTGATGCTGCTCAAGAGGGAAAAATTAGAACCAGTGGGTTGGGATTGTAAGAAACAGTGTTGTTTAAATTTCTTGAAGTGTGTATACACCACTGGGGATAGAAAGACTTTCATTTCATTAATTTTTTTTTTACTTTTAAAATAATTTTGGGGGCTGGGGAGATGGCTCAGTGGAATAAGCACTTCCCTGGCAGGTGCAAGGGCCTGAGTTCAATCCCTGGTTCCACAAAAAAAAAAAAAAAAAAAAAAAAAAAAAAAAAAAAAAAAAAAAAAAAAAAAAAAAAAAAAAAAAAAAAGCCAACAGAACAAGACCTTGTCTTAAAATAATTTTGGACTAACACAAAAGTTGTGTCTTGGTTACATTTCTCTTGTTGCTGGGATAAAATAACCAACATCCAAAATGAAGGAAGGAAAGGTTTATTTAGCTCATAGTTAGTGGAGGTTTCAGTCCACCATACTTGGTGGGCTCCAAGGCAGAGTGGAATGTGGCAGAGGGCAGCAGTTCATGGTGGCAGAAAACAGTAAAGAGTAATAGGAGGAGCAGCTGCTGCAGCAGCTGGCAAACCTCTCTCCCTTCTCTACTTTGTATTGAATTAATCACAAACTCTAGAAGCCTGCCCCAATGACTGCATGAGGCTTTAGGAGCCTCAAACTATAGACACAAACTATAACAGGTTGCAAAAGAATAGACAACTCACATGCATCTTCACTTAAATATACTTGTAATTATAGTATAGTTATAAGCCTTGAAATTCATTTTGGTCTAGTACTGTTAACTATAGACCTTATTCCAATTTTTTCACTAATATCCATTTTTGTCTTACCAAATATAATTCAAGATCCTTCATTCATGTATTTAGTGTGTTTTTCTTTGTCCCTTCCAATCTGTAGTACTTTTGTCTGTTAGGATGGACAAGGTGTCAATCTTGGCACTTTTCATAACGATGAGTCAGATATTTTGTTGTCTAGCATTTTCTCATAATCCAAGTAAGGTTTTTGGCACAAATACCACGAATATGATGCCTTCTCAGTGTGTAACTTGGCAGTGCATGGTGTGTCTAGTTACCAGTTATATTAATCTTGTCACTTGGTTATGATGGTTTTACTGTTGTGAAGTAGCTATTTTATAATTAATACCTGAGGTTCTGGGAAAATGGCGAAGGTCTCAAGAGCTCTACGATGTTGCTTGAGAAGAAGTAAGAGAGAAAATGAGAAAATGGAGAGAAGAAAACTCAAGAAATAGTGAACAAATTGTAGCCATTGGAGAAGAATTAATGAGTATGCTTCTAAGCTTGGAGATGATATTTGGATTATATATGAGCAGGTGATGATTGCAGTCCTGGACTATGGTCGGGATGACTTGGCATTGTTTTGTCTCCAGGAGTTGAGAAGACAGTTCCCTGGCAGCCACAGAGTCAAGCGATTAATGGGCATGAGATCTGAAGCCATGGAAAGGTATGATGATGCTATACAGCTGTATGATCAAATTTTGCAACAAGATCCAACTAACACTGCTGCAAGAAAGCCTAAGATTGCCATTTGTAAAGCCCAGGGGAAGAATGTGGAAGCCATTCAGGAGCTGAATGAGTATCTGCAGTGGTTTGTTGGTGACTAGGAAGCCTGGCATGAGCTCACAGAACTCTGTATCAATGAGCACAACTATGCAAAAGCAGCCTTCTGCCTGCCTGGAGGAGCTCATGATGACAAATCCCTACAACCACTTGTTTTGCCAGCAGTATGCAGAGGTTAAATATACCCAAGGTGGACTTGAAAACCTGGAACTTTCAAGGAAGTCTTTTGCACAGGCATTGAAATTGAACAACAGGAACAGGAGAGCTTTGTTTGGGCTTTACATGTCTGTGGTCATATTGTATCTAATCCAAAAGCAGGTGCAGAAATGAAGAAGGACAACCTGAAGTGTGGGAGCTGGGCAGCTAGTCAGATCAACAGAGCCTGCAGGTCAAAGTAAGAAGGAAACCAAATACTCTCTGAAGGTGGTTGAAGACATGTTGGAAACTTTACAGATCACCCATTCATAGGCATTGCAGCCCTAACACTGACATCACGTGTGCACAGTGGAATTCCTGCCCTGTTACTTACTAAATGCCAACTGCTATTGGTACTCTAACTTCTGCAAACAGGACAGTTGTGAGGAGTTGTTCATATAACCCTAAAATGCCTTTCACTGGTAAGCAAGACAGGAGGATGATGTGAGGTCTACAGTCATGCACTGCTCTTTTCCTATCACAGAATATTGTAACTGCTCTCAGCTCTGGCCCTGTGTAGGAGTGACTTTGTTAAACTGCTGATGTACTCAATTGCATGCAAAAAAAAAAAAAAAAAGAAATAAAAATGTATAAAAATACCCGTCTTGAAAACTGCAGATCATCCATGTTTTTCCTTAATCTTCTGCCTCTAGGGGGCTAGGGAGATGGCTCAGTGGAGTAAGTACTTTCCTGGCAAATGCAAGGGCTTGAGTTCAATACCCAGTTCCGGAAAAAAAATCTTCTGCCTCCTGATTTTAGCATCTGTTAATTCATCTTGTCTGAAATAATTTTCAGTGTGGTACTTGCTTAGTGGTAAATTTAAATTTCATTTGTATCTTTTATAATTATTAATAAAAATCCTCTCCCTAGTTATTTTTATTTGGGTAGTTTCATGGGTAAATACTTTCATCCGCAGGTTAAGTCTATATTGTTATTTACCTCATTGTTTAAATTGTTCCAGCTTTGGCTGTTAGGAAATCCTTCAGGTTGGTGCTTTTTTTTTTTTTTTTTTTTTTTTTTTTTTTTTTTTTTTTTTTTTTTTTTTTTTTTTTTTTTTTTTTTTTTTTTTTTTTTTTTTTTTTTTTTTT
>PVKA01019001.1:0-23249 GCA_004027165.1 Ctenomys sociabilis | reverse complement strand
GGGATTACAAGCATGCACCACCACGCCTGGCCAGGTTGGTGCTTTTGTCCCTTTCCTTTTCTTTGACATCTATAAAGACCAACTTCCTGAGTGTTTTAGCTCTGCAGGATGTTTCATGCTTATCTTGTATTTTTGCTTCTCTGTCCCTAAATCAGCTATTTCCATAGAAACCTGGATTTGTTTTATGGGAAAATGGTACAGTAGTACATTGGCTCATAAATGATTTTGTTTGCAAACAATTTCATTTGCAGAGTGTGTACCACTGACAAGCACAACCACAGCCATCTTTCCCACACAAAATGGCTTGCTTTTCTCTGTAGAAAAAATTGAAGTTTATAAACTGAGGTACCACTGTAGTTAGGAACTTGTGTCTAGGGTTCTGGGAGTCATGTTGCTACTAGGGTGGCACAGTCTACCTCTGTCTACGGAGGGCAGCATGTGCTCTGTAGAGGTAGATAGATGTGCACGCATGCACGTGCACACACACATACACACTCTAACCCACACCTAAGCACTTACCTGTACTTTTTTTTTTTTGTGTGTGGAACTGGGGATTGAATTCAGGCCCTTGCGCTTGCCAGGGAAGTGCTTATTCCACTGAGCCATCAATCTTCCTACTCCTGTACATGTTTCTATAGCTCTGTATTGATAGGTATGAAGCACATGAATTCAGCCCAGTATTTCCAATTCCAAATTGATAGCACTGAGTTCAGGAGCCTTCCTGTTTTATTTCTTTCTCTCTTTTTTTTTTGGCAGAACTGGGGATTGAACTTAGGTCCTTGTGCTTGCCAAGAAAGCAGTTACTCTACTGAGCCATCTCCCTGGCCCTGTAGTTTTTTTCTTCAACAGTGAGAAACTTGTTCCTCATTACTTACAATATAATGACTTGTGTAGTGCCAGTAAACTGGCTTTAAAATTAATGAAAAACGGATTTACTAACCATGTTACAGCGCATACAGTTTTTTTTAGCCTTTTTCATATTTAGCATATCCAGTTAAAACAGTACTTTCCAATATAGCTCAGTGGCATAAGTGCCTGCCTGGCAAGGGCAAGGTCCCAAATTCAATCCCTGGTAATGGGGGAAAAATGTTTCTGAGGGTAATCCTTTACTTACGTGTGGCTGATTTACCCATTTCTAACGTAGCCAAGTTCATTTGTTGCTGCTTAGATTTTATCTGGGGTCCCTTTCCTCTGGATTTGAAAATTCCCCTGAATTAAAAAAAAAATTCAGGATCAGGGAGATAGCGCGGTCTAAGCACCTGCGTGGCAAGCACTAGGACCTGGGATTCAATGCTGCATGCTGTGCTGGCCCCAGAACCCCAGCACATAGTGCAGGCCACTGAGTCCTACGTGATAGCCTGTGATGCCAGTGTGGGGGAGGCTGAGACAAGAGGATCACTATGGGTCTGAGCTGCATAGTGAGACCCTGTACCAAATAAGTAAATAATTTTTTTTTAATTCAAAATTTTTCTATTGTTAGGGTATATAAGACATTACCCTGGTGCTAACATTACAGGAATATGTGCTCCTTTGTATCTGTTTCTGAGTCCCTTTTCCTACCCATGCTCTTCTAGAAAAGCAGTCACTGTAATTTGTAGAACATGATTACTGTGTCTCTCATAAATATACAGATACATGTATGCTTTTTCTTTCCCCAATGATGGATGTTATGGATACTATTATGGATGCTCTTAACTTGTTCCTTTCATTTAACAGCATATTCTGGAAACCTCTTGCTGAGCCCATGGAAATTTCCTGCCTCCTCTTCACAACAGCACAGTACCCCATTATTCACGTGTACTGTGGTTTATCCAGCTGTTCTCCTGTGCAGGAGCAAGAGGCTATTTCTAACATATTGCAGTTTGGGTAATGCTACAATAAATGACCTCAGGCAACTTCTTCACATTGTTGGAAGGAGTTAGATTAAAAAACGTTTACAAAAACCTGTCAGATATTTGCCTTTCCCTCAGCAAAGGAAGGGTGCCTGTGTTCCCATGGCCGTGCCAACAGACTGTGGTACATTTATAAGCCTTTGCCAGTATGATGGATGCCTAATGACATGTTGGTGTTGTCTTGTTTTTTTTTTGTTTTTTTTGTTTTTTTTTTCTTTTTAACACAGGATCTCACTATGCAGTACAGGCTGGCCTTAAGATCACTTTGTAGCTCAGGCTGGTCTCAAACTCACAATAATCCTCCTGCCTCAGCCTCCCAAGTGCTGGGATTACAGGCATGCACCACCATGCCTCAGCTTCCCAAGTGCTGGGATTACAGGCATGCCACCATGCTATCTCCCAGCCCCCTATTTGGTCTATTTTTGCACATGGTTTAAGATACAAATCTAAATTGTTACCTTTGCCATTGGTTACCTTGTCACAACATCATGTGCTATATTAAAAGTTCATCTTTAACCCAGAGATGTGAAGTGCTGGATTTCTATAGGCAGGCTTATGTCTGGACTCTTAATCCCTTTGGTCTGTTATTTATCTAGATATAAGCACCATTCTGTGTAATTATAGAATGTTTATGGTATATTTTAATATCAATTCATGGGGGTTTTCCTGGCTATTCTAATTTGTTTGTTTTTCCATGTATACCTTAGTATCAGTTTTTTTTTTTGCCTTTATGAGATAGGGTCTCACTATGCAGTTCAGGCTGGCCTTAAGCTCACTTTGTAGCTCAGACTGGTCTTGAACTCACAGCAATCCTCCTGGCTTAGCCTCCCGAGTGCTAGGATTACAGGCATGCACCACCACACCTGGCTCTTTTTTTTTTTTTTTTTTTTTTTTTTTTTTTTTTTTTTTTTTTTTTTTTTTTTTTTTTTTTTTTTTTTTTTTTTTTTTTTTTTTTTTTTTTTTTTTTTGTTTGGTTGCATTCTCATCTGTGTCTTTTTTTTTTTTTTTTTTTTTTTTTTTTTTTGTATTTTATAGGATTTATTTTTTAAAACTGGCCTATTTGATTTTTTTTTAATCTTTTAAAAATAATTTTATTGAGAAAAAATAATAAGACTTTTGAAACTGATTAGTAGGACAGTTTCAGTAATAAATACATTGCATATTGTTGTCTTAGTGGTTTTTCATAATACAAGATGTGGACGTGATATCCCACCCACAAACACTATTAGAACAAATCATTTTATTCATTGAATTAAAGTGTAAATGTATATCTATCCTAACTATTTATTTATTTTTGTTTTATTGAAGTACAAATATCAATGAGACAGTTTTAAGATACCTTGACAAGATGGGTTTGATAAATTAATACATTACAAACTGTTTTCATAATGTTTTGGTATCATAGAAGATGCATACTTGATATTATACTTACAGACATTATTACACCGTATGTCTCTTATCAGTAAATAGAGTGTAGCTGTTTGCGTATCTTATTTTTTATACCTGAATTACATCAAAGATTCAATAATTAATACTTTCTACCTTGTTATTTTCCTAGTGGTTGTCCATAGAACTAGAAGCTGACATAATATCCTGTCCAACGAACATTAGTGCAAATCTTGCCTCTCATAGAATTATGTAGAAGCACAGCGTTACCTATCCCAACTGTACTGTCCATACACACACATCATGATTCTTCTTTTCTATACCCCTTCCTTTGTCTACATCTGTCAAAGATGGGCACTCCATTGTCATTCAACTAACTTAGGTGCTTGAACTCAACAACACAATCTAACACAGTCCAGCATTCCACAACAATAGTGAGTTATCCGAAGAGGTTGTCGACCATAGCCATTTACAGCTCAACTTATTATTATGGCCCCACAGTGTGTACTTCATTTTTATACTTTTCTGCTGGATGGTTAAGACTTAGATAGAGCAAGACTTACATACCAACACTTGTACTTTATGTTTATGAGGTCACTGAAGTCCCCTCAGGGTTTATCTTGTAGTCCTGTACCTTATTCTGTAGATCCTTTGTCTGTGTCATCCATGTGGATGTGTCATGGCCAGTGCTTGACAAGGCTCTGTGAGAGCCTGAGAGAAAGTTTTCTCTCCATGTGACTCTCCCCAGGCACACTATAGAACATCAATATCTTTCCTCTGTGGCTCCATAATCTCCCCTGTTCAGAAAATTTAGAGCTCAACTGAGTTTCATGATGTAGTATAGGTTCTCCTATGTCCTGAGTCTTCGCTGACCTTGAAAGGCTAGGACCAAAATGTTGGCTGGCTGGGTGGCTCTTCTGTTTCTCCAACTTTGATCTGTGAACTTAGGTTGTTAACTATCCAGAAGAAAAACTGATTAGTATTCTGCCGCATATGCCATTCACTTTGCCTTATTGGACTAAACTGATTTTAGTTGTACGTTTTCCATTTGTATTTCTGCTTTTCGCTTCTTATACTAGGGAGACTATATGAGATTTACACATGTGTGTCTGGTTTATTTCACTTATGAGTATATGTTCAAGTGGCATCCACTTCAATATAAATGCTTCTAGCTTATCATTCTTAATAGCTGAGTAATACTCCATTTTATAGAAATACCACTCTTTTTCAACCATTCCTCATGTGATGGACATCTTGGTTGTTTCCAAGAATTTGCTATCATACATTGCGCTGCTATAACCATAGGTACACATATATCACTATGATACAATGTTTTCAATTCCTCTGGGAAAATTCCCAGTAGGGGGATAGCCGGCTTGACACACCTGGCTCTTAGTATCAGTTTATATAACTCTAGCAAGTGATTTATTTTTTGTTTTTATCAGGACTGCAGGGCATATACACATTACCATAGAAAGAACTATCTTCTTTTAATGTTAATTCATCCTGTCCATGAATAATGGATATTTTTTCATTTTATTCATTCACATCTACTGTTGTGTCTTTCAGAAATGTTTTAAATTCTCCTTATATAGATTTTGTGCAATTGTTGTTAAAGTTATTTTTAAAAATTTATTCTTTGGTAAAATTACTTTAAATGGAGCTTCTCCTCTATGGCATGTTGTTTTGTATTTGATGGCTATTGATTTTTATATATTAATTTTGTATCAGTAAATTCCTTTATGGTTTGAGTTTGGGTTATCACCAATCTCTGGGGTTTCCAGACATGTGTTAGGATATCATCTGCAAACAGAAGTAGTGTTAGTACTTTACCCCTTCGTACACCTCTTATTGATTTCCTGGTCTCATCATGTCTGTAACACCTCTAGTACAGTGATGAACAGAGATGGGGACAGCAGTGCTTTTTCTTGTCTGTGGTCTTAGCAGACATGCCACTAGTCTTTGTCTATTGAATGAAATACTGGCTTTGGGATTAAGGTATGTGTATTGTATCATGCCTAAGAACATAACCCTCAAGTCTAATTTTTAAAAAATTTTGTCATAGATTTTAAGTTTTAAAAAGGATTTTTAGCATCTCTGTAGAATAGTACATTTTTTTCCTTGTGTATCCTAACATGGTAAATTATATTAATGGGTTTTCTAATATTAAGACAGTGTTTTGTTTGTGAAAGAAATCTTTGTTGGCCATGGAATGTACTTTTATTAATGTGATATTAGACTCAGCCTCCTATATTTTGTTTAATATTTTTGCACTGATATTCATGAGCCAGATTAGTTTGTAGTGGTTTTTTTTTTTTTTTTCCCTAGTCTTTAATGTGGCCTCTCCATGGTGTGCATGCTTTGTGGCAGGATGTAAGTTTTCTTTCTTTATGGATGCACTGGAATAGTTTGTACAGAGTGGGTCTCTCTGAGGATTAGTGGAATGCCGCCCCAGCCCTCACTCTGTTATTGATGCTTTTAAATTTTTTTTATTGTTTTGTATTTAGTACAGGATCTGCAGGGTCTACAGAGTCTCACTAGGTAGATCGGACTTGTAGTGATCCCCCTGTTTACAGCTTCCCAAGTGCTGGGGTTACAGGCGCGGACCACCACACTCAGTCTCAGTGGCCATCTCAGCACCCCTGGGATGGAGGCCCCCATCCCCACCCCTGCCTCTGCCTAAACAGGCATTTTAATCTGCTGAGCCTGCCCTCCTGATGCTTTTTGGAGTGTCTTGATAACATTTTGTTTCTTTCATGAAAATCTCCCAGGTAAGGGGGTCAATTTCGATAATACCAATTTCCTTAGGAAGTTAGCCATTTCATCACATTTTCAAATCTGTTTGAATAGAGTGCTACAAAGTAGTCTCCTATGATTTGTAAATTTTCTTCTATTCATTATTTCCCCCATGGCATTTCGTATTTTCTATATTTGTAATTTTGATATCTTTTTCTTGATCAGCTAGTGATTTGTCTATTTTGTTAATTCCCTCAAAATCAGGATTTATATTCATTAGATTTACTGTTTTTTGTTGTATACTTCATTAATTTAAGCTTCTCTTCATTGTCTTCTTTGTATCTACTCTTTGTTCTCTTTGTAAAGAGTTGGGAGGGGACGGGGAGGTAGCTCAGTAGAATAAGCACTTGCTGGCAAGCGCAAGGACCTAAGTTCAATTCCTGGTTCTGAAAAAAAAAAGAGAGTTGGGAATTACTAATTTATTGGTAAAATATTTACTGATAAAATATTAGTGTACCTGAGTACTATGGCACAAGCCTGTAATCCTAGTGCTCAGGAGGCTAAGGTAGGAGGATCACTGCAAGTTTGAGGCCTGTCTAGTCTAAATAAGTTCAAGTCCAGCCTGAACTACACAGTAAGACCCTATCTATTCCCCATCCCCCCAAAAAGTTAGTGTAATGAATTTTTCTGATTATTGCTTTAGATGCATCTCAGAGTCTGATATGCAATGTTTTCATTGTAGTTTTCTTTTAAATTGGACACTTCAGGTTGTATATCTTCTTTGACTTAAGAGTTAATAATATGAATATTAAATTTCCAGGTGGAAGCATCCTTCCATTTTTTATTTTTGTAAATAATTGATACTTTCTCTATAATCAGTGTCTTTTGCAATATTTCTACATTAGGGAAACTATTGATTTTTTTTTTTTTTTTTAACATCATCAGTTGTGAATATGCTGAAGATTTTTGAGAAGAATGTGTTTCTCTGTTACCAGAGTATAAGGTTCGACATATATCTGTAGGCCTGAGTAAATATGTTGTTTGAATCTTTCTCTTTACTTATTTTTTCTGTTGGCCATTATTGCTGTTATAATGTTGGAGCTTGACCCCAGCGCCTCACATGTACTTAATCAAGCACTCCCCCACTGAGCTGCATGTTATTAGCTTTATTTTCCGTATATTTGATCTGCATTATATGAGATTGGTGTGTTAAATGTCTTGTCATTAGTATGTTTCTGTGTCTCTTTATATCAGCATTTGTTTCATAAAGGTTTTGGTTGTATTATTTGGCTTATAAATATTCATGGGCGTTAGTTCTTTGCATGAATCATAGCTTTTAGCATTGGAAGTGTCCTTTGTTGGTGTTCATTTGTTGTGGTTTGAATTCTGTGTGATCAGCTCCTGCCCTTCATTCATTCACTACTGATAGACTTTTGTCCTATATATTTCTAGCCTTTCTGAATGACTATATTGCAGATATACCTTTGGATATAGCATTATTTGGGTTTTGTTATAGGAACCAAATGGAATATCTTTTTTTTTGCTAAACCCTCTTGTATTTATTTATTTATTTATTTATTCAATTTTATTTTATTTTGAAGAGTAAAACCAGAAGTAAAAACAAATAGAAAAATAGAAACAAGATACCATCCAACAATACATATGTTACTGATTTTCAAAACAGAAGTAGCTAATTAACAGTAGTTGCATTGCTATACAAGATTGGACAAATAATTGAATATTAACACTTTTAAGAAATCTTAATTATTTTCTTTTTTAAGAAAATATATATTTTAGGGGTACTAGGGAGATGGCTTTGTGGAACAAGCTCAAGGGCCTGAGTTCAGTCCCTGGTTCCACCAAAGAAAAGAAAAGAAAAAAATATTTTAAAGACAGTGTAGTAATTGATAAGACATTAGAAACGGTACACATTTGGAAGACCAAGATGAAAGGATACAACCATGGGTTTTGTACATTGCTGTCCTCGATGTAGTTGCTCATATCACAGATATCAGCATACAGAGTTAGTCAGGGTGAAAATTCTAAACGTTAGCTGCTATTTTCAAAAAATTGATGGAAATTCTTAGTACAATCACTTCAGTCATCCTGTATGTATACTTGTATGCTTTTCCCTCCTTCGTTTTTTCCTATTTTTTCTCCTTTTTCTCATCTTTGTTGTTTAATCCTTAAGTTCAGTTTCTTTCCACTTATTATATGTATTATACCTTTCAGGTTTTATTTATTCGTTCACGTTCTTACACTGGAGAGGATACAGTATTTACACATGAGCCCACTTGTATTTATTGACATGACTGATTTGTTGACTTACAATTCCCTTGTAATATTTTATAGCTATGGATAGTTATTTTGCTATTTATTTCTCTGTAAGATGCATATTTTGTGTTCTATTGTGGGCTTTTTAAAATTTTAGATTTAGAAAGATATATATTTCTAGTTGTTATTTGTATATGTTCTTTGTACCCTGTCTTATTAACCCTTCAGATTCTGATCTTTTGTTTCTTTTAGTATTAATATTACCTATTCTTCAAAAAAAATTACCCATTGCTTATAATAATGAAAAATCTTTTTTTCTCTTAGTTTCCCAGATTAGACACAGTGTGTAATATTTGCATGGTAATTAGCCTACCAGCCTAATTTATTACTTTGTTTTAGTTATATATCATTCTCTAAGCCTCTTTACTGGCATTTTCCAAGTTACTACCTGTTTAAGTTAAAGTTTACCACTTCATAGAATTCTCCAGAATGATTAGTAAGTGTAAACTAATTCTCGCATGTTGAAAATAATTTTTCTGAAGCCCTGGTATTTGAAGGAGAAATTGGCTAGATTTTAGAATCTTGACTCAAAATTTCTTTAGTTGAGTTTATTAAAGTATTTCTAAAAAATAAAATAAAATATTTCTGCATAATTTTATGATTTTGAAAGTAATAAATATTCATTAGTATCATGCTTATTTATGACTTCGAAAAGCAGGACACCGGCCTGATTTCTGTGCCTTTGTTAGTTCATTGATTTGTGTACCAAGGCCTTGAAGACTAGACTTGATCTTTGAAATTAAGAGTTTTTTTTTTGTTTTTGGCTGGCTCAGATTGCCTTAAGGATGGGTCTGGTGCGGCATGTGGTGCTGGGGACTGAACTGCAGTCCCTTGCCTCTGACTGATTTTGTCTAAGCAGGCATCTTAGACAACTGAGCTAACCCAACAGCCCTTGAAATCTAGAACATTACTAGAATGTGTCTCAGAGCTGATCATTCTAGGTTAATTTTCATAGGCTCCTGTTTCTAGAAAGTTTTCATAAGACTTTTTCTCTTTTTCTTTTTTTGAAACAAGGTCTTGCTATGTAGTGTAGGCTGTCCTTGAACCTGTAGCAGTCCTCTGGCCCTGCCTCCTGAATGCTGTAATTATAGTTGTGCATAATCATTGCGTCTGGCTGATTGTTTTGTTTTGTTTTTTTAGTGGAACTGGGGATTGAACCCAGGCCCTTGCACTTGCCAGGGAAGTGCTTATTCTACTGAGCCATCTCCCCAGGCCCAAGCTGATTATGATTTCATTTTTTATTTGTATTTTAAGGAGAGGTCTACAGATTGTTCAGGGTCTCATTATTAGATCGGACTCATAGTGACCCTCCTGTTTTCAGCCTCCCAAACATGGGGATTATAGGTGTGTACCACCAAACTCAGTCTCAATTTCCGGCTCAGCGTGCCCCAGGGGTGGGGCCAGGCCAGCAGGTTCCCCCGACCATTGAACCCTGGCTCCTCTGACTGCTTGAAGGTGCTTTAATCCGTTGAGCTATTTAGCCAGATCATGATTGTAATTTCAAACATTAGCTCTGTTCAATTGTTGTGTGTGTGTGTGTGTGGGTGTGTTTTTCTCCCGTGCTCTTTATCGTCATTCGACTCTTTTCTCCTTTAGGCATTCAGTTTCTTTTTCATTTCTAAGATAACTTTATCTTTCCATGATTTTCTGGAGTTTATCCAACTCCTTTTCCTCCTTGTTTCTATCCTTTTTAATATTTGTTGTAAATTTTGTAATCTGGGGTGTTTTTCTCAGATCCTCAAATGCTTGGATAATATGTTTAATTATGTTTGGAGTATGATGGTTTTCTTTAATTCACGGTTGTTTTCCAAGAAGGAAAATTTTGTGGCATAGGGTGTTTTTTAAATTCTTATTCTAAGGCAATGGTGGTAAACTGAGGGTGTGTGTGCTGTCACCAACTGTTATCATTCAAGGTGCTAAAGGTTCACCATCTCTGATCGGGGGAAGAGTTCAGGCAGCAGTTTGTTTACTTGGGTGACTGATGGGAGTAGACAGTCCTCTGCCGCTGTGGCCTCATGGGACTTGGAGGGCCCTGAGTGCTTCTCTTTTCTTTTTACTTGCCCCACTCAGTTGCCACAAGGAGCTCCTCTGCTTCCGTCTCTTTTCTTCCCCAGAAGCAATCAGTTTTGAAGAGAGCCTATTTATCTTATGTCTGTGTGCTTCCCCTTTGCTGTCTCTTCCCCGCTGAGTGCAGGTGCTTTGCCTCTGTGGAGGTCACTGTGGGCAGTCTCAGACTAGCGTCCTCTTTCTGGGCCTTTCAGTTGTCCTCTTGCTGCCCCACTGTTGCAGGGAGTGTGAGGGACTGTCATGATGGGATTTGATGATGATCTCTGTTGCTAGGTTTGTGTTCAGGTTTCAGCAGAGCCTGTCATTAAGTTGTCCCAAGAATGTGGCTGACTGCTTTGCTCAGTGTCCTTTGGTAAGGGCTAAAAGGAGGTCGGCAAGCTACACACTACCCTTGTCTCCAGTTCCTGGAAGTCAGGCTTCTACCCCCAAAAATTATTATTATTATTTTTTTTTTTGGTCATTTTGAGACAGGGTCTCACTATGCAGTTCAGGCTGGCCTTAAGCTCACTTTGTAGCTCAGGCTGGTCTCGAACTCACAACAATCCTCCTGCCTCAGCCTCCCGAGTGCTGGGATTACAGGCATGTGCCACCACGCCCAGCCCCCCAAAAATTATTTTAACTGATTTTTTAAGTGGTCCAGAGTTGAACACATTTTAATCTCTTAAGTGTCTGCTTCAAGGTGTGTTAGAGAATGGTGAGACTAGTACAGTACTCTAAATCCATGATGAGAAAGTTCTCAACACTGAATAAATCCATTGTGTTAAAGATTCAGCTTAGAAAATATTACACCAATAATACAGATATAAACTAAACTGTCAGGAGTTGAATTTGGCAAAAGCAGTGGCAACTCTAGGAAGTCGGGTGCTTTTGGCAGACTTCTGGAAGAGCTTTCCACTAGGGAGACGAAGAGTAGCAGCCCTGGCTGGGGTGGTGGGGCTTCCGTGGGATGCTGCCACCAGGCCAAAGGTGGACCCAGGGATTCTTTACAAACGTGGATCTGTCTCCAGAGCCCTGTGCTAATCAGTTCCTTGTAGCTCTAGAAATACAACAAGTCTCGGGTCTTTGGGACAGAATACTTTTTTCTTTCACATTGGTAGATTACTTTTGTAATTACCTTCTTTAGTTCTTGTGGAAATCAAAACCAAATGCTGTCTTTCCCCAAAGTTACCTGTTAAGGACTGTGCAGATTTGAAATCAATAAAATTAATTTGCTGTTCAGTGCCAGCAAGACAGAGGATTATTCACATGTGAATTATTCATATTGGGTTAAAAAAGTATGTAACTCGATACTAAGCAAAATGTATAGGTTTGTGCATTTTCAGTAAACCAGTCACAATAGTTTATTATATGAGTTTCAGCCAAAATTGTTTAAAATTACTATTTTAAATCTACAAAGTTAAGTAACTATCAGACAGTGCTAGAAATAATGAGGTTAAATGTAATTGATGGTTGTTATTCCTCAACAGATAAGTGTAAAATCATCTCCAAAGTCCTGTAAAGTTTTCCAGCTCCACAGGGGTTTGTATTTGGAGCTTGAGTTTTCTGAAAGCAGATTCAATTAGAGGGTTGTGTGCATTATGAAACATCTAATGTGGTACTGTGTTTTCTTCAGAAACGGGTTTGCAGGGCATCAGAAGCCAGTGGATATGAGCAGGGCAGCCCTCAGGTGACCACTGGAGTCCTAGGGTCCTGGAGCACTGAGGACACAGAGCCTCTGCCAAGAGATTGCACCCCTACACCATGGCCACAGGGAAGCCACGGGAGGCCCAATTCAGTGGTGCGTATGTTCCTGTTGCTACCACACCGGTTGTGAAGTCATTTACATATTTTTAAAATATTATGAATAAATAATCATTGCTCTGATGCATCTGTGCCTGTGATTTGTTAGGTTCCTCAAAACAGCGGAAGGAGCACGACTCAGCCTTGCTCGAGATGTATTGCTGGGGAATCTGTAAGTGCATTAACCGTCTTGCTGTCACATAAAAGATAGACTTCTTCTTAAATATTAGATCCATAAAACAAAGTTAATAAAAATCGCAATTACATTTCTAAGGAATGAGTAACATAAATAAAGGTAAAGATTGATTTGAGCTTTGCTTAGCATTCTGTGGAGTACACATTAATTTGTTTCTAGCTTCAGATCAGAAATAGAAATTGTAAATAAATACATGTAATATTCTTCCTAAAAAGTGAGTTTTGGAAAGGGAAGCACCCATTCTCCTTGGCCAGAAAGGATAGGCGTGGAAGAACACCCTTGAGAAAAGACCAGATCTTATTCAATTATTTAACTGGGAATCCACATTATTTTTGTGTTCTATTTGTTTTCCTTGCATGTTTCCACAAATGTCACATAAATAATAGATTTCAGAAGGAAACACAGTGTTCCCACCATCGATTCAGTGTAAAGGGAGGTTAAAAAAATACTGCCAGTCAATTCTCAGTCTCCTCTATGGGGCAGAATATCATAAAGTATATATTAGCATAATAATACCTTTGTTATTAATTTTGAGCTTTAAGAACAAGTTAATATTTTTTTGATAACCTCTGTAATTCTTGGGGTTTTTTTATGTTAAAGCTGAAATCTTAATATTGCAATAAAAAAGAATTGTATTTAAATTCCACATAAAAACCAAGAATTGGTATGTGCTTTCGCGTGCCTGTGCATGTGCGTGTATGTGTGTGTATGTGTTCTTGAGATTGCCCCAAAAGATAGTCACAGAAGTATATTGCTCTGTTTTTGGTAAGCTAAGGATTGAGTCCATAACTTAGACCTTCAGTTGACATACTGCAGGCTACTGTGACTACCACGGTAAGCACTGATTCTGTCCTCGACAAAGACTGAATGCCGTGACATCTGTCATTCATGTGAATCTCATCTGAAGTCATCCAACAAATTTGGAAACAATATGTAATGCTTCACAAAGGCATACTATGCTACTTTATGTATGCTTTATCATAAAACAATAAACAAATTCCACAGATTATATTGCATTCTTTGGTATAATTCCAAACTATATTAAAATTAAAGATCCAGCAATTTAAATTGAGTATGTTTAGGTTGATTCACATGCCTGCCAGCTTTATCCTGAAATACAAATACTGTAAGTAATACTTTATTTGAGAAAGATAGTCCTGTCTTGTCTTCCTGCCTTTTTCCTTATTTTTTTTTTCCCCAGTATATGGATTGAATTCAGGGTTTTGCACTGAGCTTATTTGGAGACAAGGTCTCACTAAGTTGTCCAGGCAGAGCTTGAATTTGTGATTCCCCCTGTCTCAGCCTCTAAGAGTACTGGGATTACAGGTGTGTGTAACCACACCTGGCTACAGTACACTTTCTTCTTCCCATACCATTTCAGCAGAATGCGCCTTTCAAATTCCCCCATCTGTCAGAGGCAAACACTTGAAATGTAATGTGAATTTCTAATGCTCTGAGAGGTTGTGTTCTGGCATGAATGGCTTAGAGAAGAAAATAATACTTAGCTCGAGCAACTGATTGGATCATTTTGGCTAATATTCTGTTTGAACAACAGTACCTATTTGATTAGGGTTTTTCCTTCCTTTGTAATTCCCCAAGCTTGCCTCTGTTAGTTTCATAGGAAATGAATCTATGAGCAGAAAACCTACATTGATATGTAAATATCATTTTTTGTTAATGCTCAATATTCTTTTCATCTAAATTTCAGAAACTGACTTTAAAAAATCAGTTTCCTTTTATTTGTAGTTATTCTCAATAAAATTTCACCCAGGCTTGGGTGCTTTAATATTTACACCCACTATTTCTAAAAGTCTTATGTAAATAAAGATTGAAATGTGAATTTGAAAAGTCACACTTCTTGATATTTGAACAGACTATAGCTGCATATATCTTCTTTTTCTAATAATATGGCTAGTTTCTCTCCTAAGCTTTTAAAATAATAAGACACTATTTTTATATTCTAAAACATCAAAGGTTCAATGTTAAATAAAAAGTAAATAGTATTTTTTAGAAATACAAGATCCCAGGGAGTAGTACTTACCAGTAAGTCACCAATGGGCAACATTTCCAAATTTCAGAAGACTTTATTAAATCCGAGGTTCCATTCACAACTGCCTGCCCCTTTGCACGGAGACATGCCCCCTCCTAGCCTGTGGCTCCTGGGTGGCTCACAGTGGCTCTCTTGTTCCGAGAGAAGCAAAGGGTATGTCAGTGGTAGTCCATGTGGAATTCCTAATAGGAGACTTGCTTGTGATTCTCAGTGTATTTGGGGCTTTCCCCGAATAAGCTCCTTGGTATCCTGATCTTACTCTAAGTGCGTGTCTGACCTGGAGGGGATATCGGCTGATCTGATCAGATCTGTGCTGAATTCTCAATAACGCTGGCTCAGCTAGATGCCTGCATTCCTGTGGTTTTTCTATTCCCATTATTGAGTCATTTCTTACATGTGCAAGGACTTTGTCTGTAGACCTCAAACTCAGTTTCCAAGTTTTTTTTTTTTTTTTTTTTTGTCTTTTTGAGACAGGGTCTCACTATGCAGCTCAGGCTGGCCTTAAGCTCACTTTGTAGCTCAGGCTGGTCTCAAACTCACAACAATCCTTCTGCCTCAGCCTCCTGAGTGCTGGGATTACAGGCATGCGCCACCACGCCTGGCTAGTTTCCAAGTTTTTGTTTCAGTCTCTTCTGTTTGGTCGTATGCTTTCTCATTGTTACAATGGTTTTTATTTTGCGAGTCCCTGAAATGGTTTCTTACAATAATTGCTGTTGTGGTTCAGCTCATGGTACACATGCTTGTTTAGGAACCTGTCCTCTTAGCCCTGTCCTGCCCTGCTCCTCTGACCGACAATCAGAATGAATATGAGAAAATGGTTTATAGCATTTGGATGTCTGCTCCCATGCTGGGCTGGGCTGTGTGCTCGCTGCCCTCACTGTCCAGTGCTTTAGGTCCAGAAACAGTGTGGGCAAGTGCTGTCCCCAGCAGGCTTCCCTTCCTTCCACAAATGCCCCAGAGGCTGAACTGTTGCCAGCACAGAAGGTGTCCTGTTTGGTGTCAGCTGATCTGTGGAAATTAGGCTGATTCAGACCAGTTAAACAAAACCTAGAAAGGCTTCCAAAGGACTCCAAAATAATTGGAAGAGGATTATTATCTCTGCTTATAAGTCAAAAAAACTATAATAAAAAGGACTTGAGATGTATGTTGAATGGAGAGAGAACACATCAGTACTGTGTTGCCCAAGTGGCATCTCACCTTAGACATTCTGCTGCACCTCAGCCCTGGAATCCCTTGTCGGGACACTCTGCAAGTGTGTGTGTGTGTGTGTGTGTGTGTGTGTGTGTGTGTGTGTGTGTGTAATTGAGGATTGAACCAAAACCTTTGCACTGAACTATATTCTCAGCCCTTCGTTTTGGAGATAGGATCTCATTAGGTTACCCAGGCTAGGTTTGATTGAATTTTGAATCCTCCTGCCTCAGCCTCCAGGAATACGGGGGTTGCAGGCATGTGCCACCCACTCTGGGATCTTATTGGTCAGCAGGGTGGCCAGTTGTCTGTTTTGTTCTCAGTTCTGTTCTCCATCTTGTGCCCCCCCCCCCCATTGTGGAGACGGCCTAGCTTCTGGTTTCTGGGTATATTCAGCAAGTGTGAGGTCCCAATAGAACACTGCAGCTCAGAGAAGATAGGGAGCTGGGGCATTTCTCCTTTACTAGAGCTTGCCCTCAGTCCTACCTCCAGGGACCCTGCTTCTGCAGGAAGCCCCACTTCAGCTGGTGGCACCAGCCTTGTAGCAGGCTGCCTCCTCCCTTTCTCCTTTCTTCCTTTAGGAAGATGGTAAGGAGCTGGTTGGCCCCTTCCCTTGAGTGGCTTCTCTTCCATCATTTGTATGGTCAAATCTGTGTTAAATTCCTTCTGTTGGAAATATCTGGCATGATCTTTAATTGTGGTGTGCCAACTTTAGAGTAAAAACATCTAGCACATCGGCGCTCTGGGTGTGTCTGGAGCATTGACAGAGGCTGCGCACTGGGGAGAGAAGAGGTCCCCACTGTGGGTGGTATCAGCCAAAAGTCTTGTGGCCTGAACAGAATAAAAAGGGAAAGAAGGAAGTCTTCCCTTTTCTTCTCCAGAGCTTAGTCTTTGCCCCTGGTTCTGGAAGTGCGTCTCCAGTTACTTCAGGCTTCCAACACAAACCCTTCGGCTTCCACATTAGCTCTGGAATGTTACAGTTTGTGTCTAGTTGTCCTCCTGATGCCTCATGCAGTTGTAGGGCAGGGACTTGTTGAGTTTGAATCTAATCATGATCCACTGGGATTATGAGTTTTAGTGCTGCTAGGATTATGAGTGTATTACACCTAGCCATGTGGCAGATAGCCTGAAGGTAACATAAGAGAGACAGACAGATTTCCGCTCCTTTCCACTGTTGCTGCTATTCCTCCCTTGGCTCCCCTTGCTCTTTGCTGCAGCCATGAACTGCTCCCTTCTGCCATGTGCCACTCTGCCTTGGAGTCAACAGAGTATGGACTGAAACCTCCAGTAACTGAGCTAAATAAACCTTTCCTTCATTCATTTTGGGTGTCGGATATTTGTCCCAGAAACGAGAAAAGAGTAACTGAGACACCTAATTTGGTTTTTGTTTTCTGATTGAGCCTTATTGGGTCAGCCAGGGAGTGGACAAATTTTCCTGAAGAACAGAGAAGAGTGCTGTTAAATGTAGGCTTTTGTCATTTACCCTAAAGGCTTAGATCCGTAGTTCAGGAGGCTTGTAATTTTGTAATGCTGGCTTCCTAGCTGTGAGTCGTGCAGGGCAGGGAAGTCAGTGAGGCCCTCAAGGATGCAGTTGTTATTCTCCTTTTATGTCTTTTATTGGAATTGTTACTGACACTGGCAGTGAATTGCCATGTAAGAGCCAGCATACAACCAGGCATGGTGGCACATAGGTGTCATTCCAGAACTCAAGGAAAAACCAGGCAGGAGGACCTCAAGTTCAAGTCCAGCCCAGGCATCTTAATGATTAACAAGACCCCTATCTCAAAATAAAAAAATAGAAAAGGGTTAGGGATGTAACTTAATGCAGAGGCCCTGGGTTCCATCCCTAGTACTGCCAAAAAAAAAAAAAAAAAAAAAAAAAGCCAATATGAAAATATGTTTCCTATGGATCCACCCAGATTGAATTCATTAGCATTATCAGATTTTTCTCATTTAAGTGGAGATACCCTCTGTATTGTTCATGTTTTGACAATGACATCCATTATTTGACAAACATATGTGAGTGTTGTACATGCTCATGGTGTGTATGTGTGGTATGTGTGATATACATGTGTGTGCACGTGTGGGTTGGTGTAGGTGTGCTTTAGCAAGAGTGTGGTGTGAGTGCAGGTTTGTGTGTTTTTGTAGGGTGTGTTCATGTGGAGAGAGGCAGGCAGTGGGAGTAGAAACAGGGCAGGGGTGGGTGGTATTCAGTCTAAACCTGTGGTTGGTTCAACTTTCCCCTGCGGGAACAGCAGAGGAAACCAAGTATGATTATTTTGACTCTGGATGGGTACTTTTTCTGCACTCCCTTTTATCTCCAATTCAGTGACCTTTAAAATACTTGCATTTATTTTATTTACCTATCTGTAAATCACATCTTTCTTCTGTATCATGTACAAGTGTTGGATAAAAACAGGAGCTGTCCAGATGCGGTAACTCCTGCCTTCCTCCCATGCTGCAAAGAAATGCTTCCTGCCTTTGGTGTGGCAGGTCCTACTGTCAAGCTGGGGACAGAGGCCAGGGATGAAAATGTAGCTTTTTGACATAGATCAGTGAACAGCAGTTCATTCTTTGCATCTATTTCAGCAACACCTGTTCTTGTCAATCCTTTATTCTTCCATCCTAAGAGTAGCACACACAATCGTGGAGGAATCAGCAGGCGTGACAATGATCATTTTGTAAGAATCAAATTGTGCTCTGTCCATTTCCCCCTGGTTCATTGTTCTAAGCTCGTCACTTCCGTGGCACCCAGTGATTGGCCTGCCCCAGGCCCACAGGGATCCAGAGGCTCGAGCTGTCCTTTTGGCTGGCCTGGTACTTGCAGTAGGTGCGCCAGTGTAAGCATCACTCAGCACATTGGTGGTGCGGGGACCTGTCACACTCTTTTGAGAAGATTGGCAGCAGTATCATGGGCCTTTGTGGATTTGATTCCTGGACCAATGAAAGGTTCTTGCCAAAGACGCAGGCTGATTTACTTAAATTGTGAGAGAATAAGCTGACCGAAAGAGCAGTTCAGCTACTTCTATATTACCAAGAATAAAGCTCATGGAAGAGTTAAAATCTTCAGATCTTGCTTCTGGTAGCACCAGGCAATGAGTGCTTGCTATAGAATGCTTCAAAATGATTTTAAAATATTAGCTGTGTTATTTAGGTCACTTCTATGTCCCAAAGATGGTAAGGGGCTTTAGGCGATAGAGTGAAAAAAAAGCCAGAAAATTTCAATTTAGACTTCCTGCAAACACATTAGAATGAGATAATACAGAAGTTCCCTCACTTACCTCAGAGAAGTAGAGGTAAATGTTCATGAAGAATGAATGCATAGTTAACCGCATGATAAATGAGGAAAGAAAGCAAGAGCAGAGCGAGCACTAGCATAGACACATTCCTTAGTGATTGTTACTGGGTCTTAGTCTTTATTTGGGCATTAGAATGGACCTGCAGCCTAAAGATGGAATCCCAATATCCAGAGATACTGTAACAATGTGTGGTAGGTAGGATTTAGGCCCTTTCATAACATTTAGATTCTTGAAGATCTGACTGTACCTTAAAGGAAGATTAGAAATTGAAGTACCAAGTAGTAGCTGGGTGTCGTGGTGTGTGCCTGTAACCCAGCATTTAACTGCATAGTGAGATATTCTCTCTCTCCTCTGATGATAGTAGGGATGGAACTCAGGACTTTGCATTTGTTCCGGCAAGCACTTATTCTACTGAGCTATCTGCCTGTCCCATCCATCCTGTCTCAAAGAAACAAAACATCAAACAAATTCCAATCAGTGCCCAGTAGGGGCTTATTTTGTCTCAGTGGCACAGGACAGAAGCCAAAGCATTAACATAAACACACATCCATACCATGGAGTTTTTTAAGACTTTGAATAGTAGCCCAAAGCAGATGGTGAATAAGCAGTTGTCCTGTAGACATACTGCTACCATCCAGCAGTTAAAGGATTCAGTCAGATATAGACAACCTCACTGAGGTTGATACCATCAAAAATAGAGCCACATAAATCTACATGATTGGGGAAGTCAGAAAATATAGCAAGCAAGAAAATCTAAATAAGGTCTGAAATAATGATCTGAAGTTTGCTATAAAGCACTTCACATTTTAAAAAAATGATTAAAGAAGAAATAGAGCCATATTAAAGGCACTATAAAAAGAATGGGAGTATTTTCAGCACATTCCTCCAAGTCAATGACATAGTCATGGAAGTTAAAACAAAATTCAGATTAGACATATATAGTTAGTAAATTAGAAGATAGCTCTGAGGAGGGAGGGAGGGAAGAAAGTTTATTAGGAGTTCTAGGGGGAAGAATAGGGAAGTTCAAAGGAAACCCAGAAGAAAGGAAGAGTTGTTGAAGTAGTTGGCAGAGTAACGCATGTGTCCAAGCAACTTTGAATTAGAAGAACAAAGTGACACATCCTCTATCAAATGCATTACAAGGTGGCTATAACCAGCAAAATCTATTATCGGCTCAAGGACAGAGAAATTGACCAGTGAAACAAAATTTGATACCTTTAAACATGAATATATGACGGTTGGAAGGCATTACTTTTTTTTTTTTTTTTTTTTTTTTGCGGAACCCAGGATTGAACTCAGTCCCTTGCACTTGCCAGGGAAGTGCTTATTCCACTGAGCCATCTCCCCGGCCCTGGAAGGCATTAAAAATCAGTTGGGAATGATAAGGTGTGCTATAAATTGTGCTGAGATCCTTGGCTAACCATTTATAAGGAAAAATAAAATTAGGTCTTACTTTCCACAAAGCTCAACTCTAGAAGATATAGGAAAAGTTAAAGAATATAAATATAGGGGAGATAGCTCAGCAGTCTTAAGCACCTGCCTGGCAAGTGCAAGGAGCCACATTTGAGGTTCTATCCCCAGTGGTGCATGCCTGTAATCCCAGCTCTATGGAGGCTGAGAGAGTCCAAGCTGTATAGCGAGACCCTGTACGAAATACATACATGCATACATACATACATACATGCATACATACATGATTTTAAAGAAAGAACCTAAATATCCCAATAGAAAAGAAAAATAGAAACCTACTATACCTGTAGCAGAAAATGTAGGAGATACACACATTAGGACTGTGTTACATATGAAAATCTACACCAGTGCAAGGAAAGGCATTTGCACTGCACAAAATAGATCAGTTTCTTTATACAAATTCACTGTTTAGTAGACAAATGGGCAAAGCAATTAAAAGGAGAGGAAGCTGAAATAACCAGTAAGAATAAGTAGATGCTCAGCCTCACTAGAAGAGCCTGCAAATTAAACTATCAAATTAGAAAAAATAAAAATGTCCAGTAATATATTTGAGCAAGGATGTATAATTACAGGATCTGCTCATTTCCTTGGATACAGTATAAACTGGTAGTGTCCTGGAGAACAAATACCTAGGGATAATTTTTGGACAGCTTTTTCACTGGCCTAGGACGTACAGTTGTATGGCCCAATAGAAGTCCAAGAAAATGTATATAGACTTTTATTGTAGCATTATTTGTGTAAGAAAAGCCAGAAACAACTTAAATGGTCATTAATAGGGGAATGGATAAATTGAGGTGTATTTGCTCAAAATATTACAAATAGCAGTACAAATGTATAAACTAAAAACAGAAGTCACAGGATGATATATATAGAATTATACCATTTAGACACAATTAATTAATTTGGTTCCAGGGATCAAATGAAGGACCTTGCGCTTGCCAGTTAGGCGCTTATGTCACTAAGCCATCTCCCTGGTCCCTTAGATACAATTTGAAACATAAAATACATACATATATATATATATATATATATATATATATATATATATATATATATAATTTATAAGAATGGTAAACATCAAATTCAGAATAATGGGCTTGGGGCTAGGGAGATAGCTCAGCAGACTGAGCACTTGCTTAGGCAAGCACAGGGACTGGGGTTCAATCCCCAGTACCACATGCCATGCAGGCCCTGCCCCCCAGTGCACTGAGCCGGCCACTGAGACACAGCGTGGTGGCACATGCCTGTAATCCCAGTACTAGGGAGGCTGAAAACAGGAGGATCACTATGATTAGTCTGAGCTGTGTAGTGAGACCTTGTACCAAATAGATAGATAGATAGATAAAAAAGAAAAGATTTTAAGAAAAAGAATAATGGCCTTATTTTTATTGGGAGTAAGATTACAAAAGGTATTTCAATGAGATCTGTAGTATTTATCTCTTAGGTTACGTGATGGTTCATGAATGTTATGCTGGTGTGTACCTTTTCCTATGTGCTGGAAGAATTGTGAGTTTGAGGTGATATTTGCACACATAAATGCATCTTGGTGAAATTCAGATACATCAGAGAGGAAGATCTGTAGAGGTGCCAGAGAGAAATGATTGCTGATGCATGAAGGAACAGTCATCTAACTGACCACAGACCTCTCATTAATAATGGTAGGTGCCAGAACACCTCAGAGTAACATCACTGGAGTGTTCAGGGGCCTGCAGCTGTGTGAAGCGTTTGAGCAGCTGCCCTCTGCTAGAGCTGGGAGGGCCAGTGCATTGTGGTTATCCCCCAGTCCCCAAATCTGGTCACCAAAATTGACTCTAGCAGACCAATAGCAATGAGAGAAATTGGGGAAGTTTTCAGAAGGTTATCATTCTTAGTGTTTTATATGTTTAAACCTGTATGAATAGAACTCTTAAATGATTTAGTAGTAGAAAAAAGCTACTACACTGTCTGATCAAAATAGACAAAAACCCCCAGTAATTATCTTAATAGATGCAGAAATAGTATACAGCTAGATCCAAATCCTTTTTATAATTTAAAAATCTCAGCAAGCCAGAAATAGGGTTTATTCTGATCAAAATTAAGGTACTGTTATATTTAGTGGAAGGATTTCTAATGTTGAAGAGAGACAGGAATGTTTGCTATCACTATTTCTGCCCTGTGCACTAGGGTTCCTAGCTAGCACCCTAAAATAAGAAAAAACAAACAGTGGATATAAGAATTGGCAAGGAAAACAACCTAAAGTCTTGTTTCCAGATGATACTATTATCTGCATTAAAATCTCCAAGAAAATCTATAGGTGAACTGCTGGAGTTAATATTCAGCAAGGCTTTGAAGATGAACACTCTTAGGCAGTACATATTAGGAAAAAAATTCTTATTCATGTTATTTCCTCAGATAGATACGAGTTATTGTCTAGTGTTCTTCTATGCACTTCCACATTTCTGCAGGTCTGTTAGAGATGCATTTTGTATTTTTTATCTAAGAAGATCTGAGTTTCACTTTGAAGGATGATTTGAGCTACATACACAGTTCTTTGAGTCTTCCTTTCAGCAGTTTGGCTAGAGCACCATATTGCTCCTGACTTACATGATTTCTGATGAAAAATCAACTGTATTGTTATGGTGGATTCTGTTTCATGATGTATCACTTCTCATTTTTTGATTTCAAGATTCTTTGGCTTTAATTGTATCATGATGTGTCTTAAGTGTGAAGCCCTTTCAGCTTATTCTAGTTGGAGTTCACTGAGTTTCTTCTTTTATTATTATTATTATTATTTATTATTATTTTTAGTTTCTTGACTATATGGATTGTTTTTCAATAAATTTGAGAAGTTTATGACTAATATTTCTTTGTCC
>PVKA01019000.1:18606-42913 GCA_004027165.1 Ctenomys sociabilis | reverse complement strand
CCAAATGTGGTTATTATTGTTTTTGTTTCCTTTGATTTCTCTTTCCTTTTTACCAAGTTTAATCACTTTTCCAAATATCTCTGACTACTTAGCTTAATTTTTCATGTGTGCTGAGGTGTTCTGTTTTCTCTGCCTTTGACTTTTCTTTGCAATTCTGCATGGAAATCACTGTTTCCTTTCTTGTCCAACTCTTCGCTGAATGAATTCCTTTCCTTCTCCTACCTCTCACATTGGTTCAGAAGAGCTGTTAACAGTGAAATTCACTGTTTGATTCTTTGGCTTCTTTTTAGCTTCCAGGCTAGTGCCCAGCACTGCTTGCTTCTGTCACACAGATTAGATTGATTATGGGGGCAGAGAAGGTGACAGATTCGTAACTCACCCTGAGAGGTGTTTTAAATGTTGGAAGCAAGCCTCCAGCACTTTGATTTAATGCTTCAGAATGAACTTGAATCTTGGCCAAAATCACCAATTATTTGGCTTACGTGCATGAACCTGAGATGCACTTAGCCTTACCCTCCTCCCACCCCAGGAGTCCTGCAGTAGAATTCTCTCTGCGGGTGAAAGCCAGAGTTCATTTGTGGTTGGGACTCAGTATAGTTACTTTTATGGCTTGTGGTAAAGGGCAAGGAGTGGGAATGTGCAGAAAGAAAGAGCAGATTCTTCCATTTCTTGAGTTTAGACAGTATCTCTGAATCTGTTTTTCTTTTAAAAAAATCTTATCTGCATTGAAAGTTTTAGCTGTTTTCTTTTCCTTGTAGTTGAAGTGATAAGAACTTAATTGGCTCTCTGTGTTTCGGTTGTTGTTCAAATTGTTGTACTCAATATAGTTTTGAGTTCTTATACTTTTATGCTATTCATTTATATATTTGTTTTGTACAGGTTCTCCCTATGCAGCTCCAACTCATAGTGATCCTCCTGTCTCAGCCTCCCAGGCACTGGATCACTGGTGCCACCGTCATGCCCAGGGTTCTGTGGCCAACATGGCATATAATACTGGGTATGGACTGGGTCTTTGTGCTTGCCAGGCAGGTGCTTAGATGGCTGAGCTAACTCCCCAGCAGCAGGTCTTACACTTTCTGATGATTTGTAGCTGTGTATTGTGGCAGATTGCAGGTCCTCTCCTAGGGGCACTGAGACTGTAGTCAGACTGCAGGTTCCAGAGCACCCCTCATGGCTAGTACTGTCATACCACTTTGTACACCCACACATTTTACTGTGGAAAATGGAGCCTGTTGACTGTCTTTGTCAGAGGGTCCCCAAAAGTGTATGCCACTGAACTCGAAGTGGTCTTCCCCTGGATCACTCCAAGGCTACCGCTAGACTTGCTGCCAAGCCCCTCAGCAGGGCATTCTGGCAGTTTGAAAGTGGCGTTTATGTGTGTGGATATTGAAGCTTCTCAGACATAATTAAAACAGACCAGGAACCATGAATATTAGGCAATTCTGTCAAATTTTTATTAAAGCAAACTATCTAATTGTTCATTCCTTAACACTATTTTGGTAAAACTTAATCTAAGCCAAAGTTTAAACAAATTAAAAAAAAAGTTAGACCTCCCTTTCCCCAATATCATTGCTTATATTTCATCAAAACAGCATTGATTGTTCACCAGGTACTGCTTGGTCAAACTGCAGCCAAATTTAAGTTGATTTTATGACTGGTTGCTGGAACAAGTTACATAAAGCATAATAATTTGCATGAAGAACTTTAGTTTCACATTGAAGATTTTTAGCATGACTATCTGGCCACATGTGAAAAAATTAATTGTTTATAAGAAAAACTAGCTAAAATGTTTGAATGCTATATACATATATATATATACATATACATATACATATATATATATATATATGTATATACATATATATATGTATATACATATATATACAAATGTATATATATATATATACTCAAATGTACAGACCTTCACATATGATATATACAATGAATGCAGGAAATATTGAAACCCTATAGAAACTACTGTAAATTATTTAGTCTTTGAAAGTTTTTTTGTGGCAATGTATAAATGCTTGTGGACATCATTCATAAATGTTTGGCATGTAGATGCTGCACCTGATAGGGTAATGTCACTGTAGCTACTGGAGGGAAGGAGAGCAGGGGCCCGAAGGAAGAAGTTTATTACAGTAACGGGTAACAGAAAGAGGTCGCTGCTGCCAGGCAGGCCCACAGGGCATGTGTTCTACATCTTTTAGTGATTTGACTTTCACATGTGAGCCTTCATCTGTCCAGAGCTCAGTCTTGTGTGTTGAGTGATTTGTGTGTGGGTTGTTTTTGTTGGAATGAGCAGATGAACAAATATTATTTCTTGAATAATTTATGTTTTTTCCTTTTGCCTGTAATGCTCTAGATGCCAGGTATTTTCTATGCATGGGCTTTCTGCATGTAGAGCTCTCTATTCCAATCATTTGGTCTATTTGCCTATAACAGAACTAATATTAATTATTGCAGTTTATGAGTGACTCTGGTATGAATGGTCTCTGCAAATTTTCCTAGCCTTTCTACTCCCTGCCCCATTTCTTTTTCTTTTCTACCCACTTCTTTTCTTCTTCCACCTTCTGTTTGCTTGTATTGTTTTCTTTTTTTCTCTCCTTGCATTTTTTTCACATATATTTTAGAATCAACTTAAATATTTCTACAGAAAGAACCTTTTTGTTTCTTAGATTAGAATTACATTCAATCTAAAAAACGATTTGTGGGAATGTGTCATTTGTACAAAGTAAGCTTTGTATCCATCTCTAAAAATTATATCTATATTTTAGGCCTCTAATATTTTCTTTTATTAAAGCTTTGCAATTTCCCTGGGATGATTTGCCCTATGATAATCTTACACAAAGCTTTTATATTTTACTATTTATTAATGTTCTATTGCACATGCTGTATGAAAAACTAGCTTGCAATAACTTTTCATTCTTTGTAGTTCAATGGATGGGTAGGATGTGTTTAGATGGGTTTTCTGCAATTTCTCTGATGCAGGGTTAATCAAGTAATCAGAGAATAACTGAGGCTGGAATGACCCAAAGGCTGCAATGAGAAGCAGCTCAGGATGGCCTGGTCATTTGGCTGGCAGAGTCTCCTACCTTGAATGAGAACCCGTATTAGAAAGAAACCGCTCTGCCGTCTCCTGCAGTATGGGCTTCTTTTAGCATAGTAGCTGTGTTCCAGGAGGAATGAACCCAAGCAAGTGTGTTGAGAGTGAGTGTCCTGAGAGAACAGAGTTCATGCTCGGTGGCTCGCTGGAGCTCTGCTCCCAGGCTTAGTTGCTTGGCATTACTGCTTTCACACTCTGTGCTGCTTCTGGTCCAAGGCATAGGGCCCAGATCCTTTTATGGGAGGAAAGCATTTTGGAAAATCTCACTTTAAGACAGTCCCTCTAAATAACTTTGTTTTGTTTTGTTTTACTGATAAAGTAAATAACGCTTTCAAATTACTTACATTTTCTGTTGAGTATACACTTGCCTCTTTAGGGTTTTTCATTTAAATAAGCATATTACTTTCAAGTGAGGAATGCTTTATTTCTTCTCTCCTGGCACATATTTATTAGGGTGGTGCTACCTATAGTGTTTTCTCCTACATTGTATTTAATATCTTCAGGAAACACTGATTAGAATAGTGAATGTTCTAAACTTATTCTTGATTTTAAAGGGAGTGTTTTTCTACAGTTTTATTCTATTATAAATAGATGTTTTATTCAGTGCTCATATATATATATATATATATATATATATATATATATATATATATATATATACATATATATAATTTTTATTCATTTCAATGAGAAAGAAAGATAAAATAGCAATGAACCAATTTCAAAACAGGTTAGTGGAATGTTTACAATAAGGAATACATTGCATATTGTTGTCTTCATAGTAGTTATTCAGAGGACAAGATGCAGACATGATCTCTTGTCTAAATGCTCTTAGTACAAACTTTTATTCTCAATGAAGTAAGAAAAAGTGGCTTTATATCTATCCTAGTGCTCATTATCCATCGAAGTAGTCCTATATTTTTTCTATTCTAACATATCGTGATGGTATATTTATTAAACAGATCTGAAGTACTTGTGGTCTTGAAATTAACTGAATGTAGTCATGATATATTGTCATGTGTTCTACATTCATGAGTAAAATGAGTCTATAAGTTTTGGCTTTCATTTTCAGACTTTTTGGTTGGGTTTGTTAAAAAGACTAGACTAGACTCAGCAAACTGTTACACAGGGCTTTGTTTCTTCTATTTCTTTTGCCTTGAAGGGTTTCTTACCATGTATGTGTGATAGAATCCACCTGTAAAAACAACTGATCTCATAGAGGTTGAGAGTAGGACTGTGGCTTCAGACCTTGGGGACAGTAGTGTGGGGAGAGTGACAGAGAAAGGTGGTAAGTCAGTTAGAGAGGAGAATTCTTTGTTTAAGAAATGTGCTTTGATCTTCTATTGTACAGCACATAAATATAAATGATAATAGGCAGTGTAGTCCTCAAAGCTAGACAAAAGATTCTGCATGTTTTCATCACTAAGAAATGATAAATAGTTGAGATAACTATGCCTACTCTGATTTGAACATTGCACAATTGAAAAATCACATGGTATCAAATGAATGTGTGCAGTTGTACCTGTAAGACAAGAAAGGAAAATGAAATAACAAAAAAAGAAATAAATGGATTTTATTGCTCTTATTATACAGATTTTTAAAGTATAGATCTAATTTTCAAAAGTATTTTATCAACAAAGCTTTCTAGTCCTTTTTTGTGTATGTATTTTGAGTACAAAGTCTACAGGGTCCCATCACACAGATCAGACTTGTGATCCTCCTGTTTTTCAGCCTCCCAAGTGCAGGATCACAGGCTTGTTCAAGTCTCAGTTCCCGGCTCAGCATGCCCCAGGGGTGGGGCACCTCGGCAGGCCTGGGAATCCCTGTCCCTTCATCTGCCTCAGCAGGCGCTTTAATCCACTGAGCTATCTGGCCAGCCTTTCTATTTCTTTTTGAGTCAGTTTAGATTCTCTATATTTTTGTAGGGGTTCATCCATTTTGCCTCAGATTTAAACTTTGTTTCTATGAAGATGCACCTAAGGGCCTCCTGTGGTCCCGGTTTCTGCTTCCCAGCTGAAAATCCCCTTTTTGGCTCTTACAATTTGTACATATCTTCATTTCTTCAATTACATTTGTCAGAGAGGTGGAATTCATTATATTCTTCAAAGAATTATTTTTTTCCATTTTCTTAAATTCATCTCTTGGTTCATTATTTTAATTTTCTGCTTTTTGGAGGAGGCTGTAGAGATCCCTTTTATCTTATTAACTCTTAAATTTAAATGTTTAACATGGTAATGTCAGCTTCTCTTCTATCTTCACGCAAGAATTTCATCCTTTAAATTCATAACTAACTCTTCTTTTTATATGATCCCACAAGTGTTGCTATTTAATAATTTTATTATTATTCAGGTACTGAATACTAAAAAGTGTATCTTCTAGTCACTCATTGATGGTATTAGAAAAGGTTTTTCTCTAACAATCTTGTTGGAATGTTAGCATTGCAGATTATATTCTAGATGATATAATTTCAAAAATTTATTGAGTCTTGCCCCATAGCATAAATGGCCTTTGAAGGTTTGTAATATTTGAAAAGAATGTGTACTTATCAATTGTTACATGTAATATCCTACAGCCATTTGTAATATCAAGTTGCTGCTTTGTAGTGCTCCAATCTTCTAATTTTTACTGAATCGTGAATCTTAAAGAATGTTGTATAAAAATATGCCACCATGATAAGATTTTTATTATAATTTAGGTTATATATATTTTGAAGTTTAACTTTCAAATTAGATTATTGTCTTGGTCTGTTGAAATGTTTATTATTTTTATAGCTTTAAAGTAAATAATTCCCAAAATTGTCAACAAACTTGTGAGTAGTTATTATCTGGTATAAGTTTTTAGGTTATTTCCTGTTAAGATTTTAAGTTATAAACTTAATACTCTTCTTACAAGTAGGACAGAGTTTGTTTGGCAAAATATAATTTTTGTTTTTATATGGAGATACATTAATTCTTGTTTACATTTATTGTTATTATTCAAATGTTCAGCTTTCTTTTCTTCTTTTTTTAAACTATTTTTCATTTCTGTTTGTTGGTTTAGGCTTTAATTTTGCTTTGTAAAAACTGGTGACCCTAGGGCCAGCCCTTTAGTTCAGCGGACTAAGGGGCCTGCTTAGGTAGATGCAGGGACCAGGGTTTGATCCCGGCATGCTGTGCCAGCCTGGCCCAGGGATGCACTGAGACGGTGAACGAGACTGGCTGTGGTGCTGCGCGCCTGTAATCCCAGCACTTTGGAGTCTGAAAACAGGAGTCCTATCTGTGTAGTGAGACCCTGTCCTAAATGCACAATAAATAAATAAATAAATAAATAAGTAAAATAGGTGACCTTTCCTCTTTCTATGTTTTTCTCTATTTTTATTTTGTGATTCTTAAAAACATTAAAAAAGTAAAGTTAGAGCTTATTCATGTTTAAAACAGTATTTTGAACTATATTTTTCTTGAACAGTATTTTTGAAATATCCAAGACACAATTTAATTTTGATGGTTTTTGTTTCATGTATTTTAATACATCTAAATTCTATGCTTTTAAATAAAATTTTTAAAAGTATTATCATTATCATTGTGTTATTCTCCTTGTTGCCACTGTTTGGTGAATTTTTTCTACATATATGTTATGTCTAGAGTTGTTCTTGTTTTGGAAATTCAACATTTTTCCAGACCATCGCCTAATTTTTCTGTTTCCTGGAAGGTCTCTTTCTTTCTTCACACATGCAGCACTGAGTGTTAGTACATTTGTCATTGGTTTCGGTCACCCTCACCTCGCTGAGACTGAGCACCTGCTGTGGCTTGTCCTTATATGCCTCCCCTCCCCCACAGCCTCCTAGGTGCAGCTTCTGAAGGCAGCTGGGTCTAGGCGCGTGCTCCTGGGGTCAGAGCGGCAGCTGCGATGGCTGCACTAGTGCTAGGACAAAAGGTGGGAGAGCGACCTGCTCTAGGGACAGCAAGGAAGACAAAGCCAACACCCACAAATTAAGAGAGGCTTGTTTTGTCTCATGTTTGCAGCCCAGGGCTGCCTGGCCCCAAGGCATAGATGTCATGGTGGGAAGAAAGCTGATCAGATCACAGTGACCAGAAGGCAGAGAGTGAAGGGGGAGGCAAGGAGGAGCTGGACCAGCACCTGCCAGTGCTTTACCTCTTCCCAGCAGGATCCACCTGCCAACTGCGTATTCACAAGTGGCTGACTCTACCCACGAGGCAATCACCCACCCATGGATCATCCAACCACTTGTTTTTTAAAGAACATTTTGGGGCTTATTAACCACATCATTTCTAAGACTTCTAGTTCCTTTCTTGATGTCTAGATTGATTTTTTCCTTGTGATAATCTTGGAGTTCTTGACAATACTTTCAAAGTTTCTTTTTATGTAAATGAAGCATATTAATTTTGATCCAATATCTAATTATAAAAGCATTGCTATATTTGTTTTGTTTCGTTCTTTGAGACAGGGACTTTAATCCTCTATGTAGCCTTGGCTAGTCTCAAATTTGTAGTGATCTTCGTGCCTCAGCCTCCTGAGTGAGTGCTGTTCTTTTAAAAAATTGGATAATACATAAAGTTCACTCTAAATTTCTCAGGTTGGCCTTGAATTTGCAATGCTCTTGTCTCAGCCTCCCAAGTAGCTGAGATTGCAGGTATTTGTAGTGTCCAGATTTTTAAAAGAACAACATTTATTTTATGTATTATTTTCTCTTCTGCTTTGTGGTGCTGGGAATTGAACTTAGGACTCTGTGCTTGCCAGGCAGATGCTTAGCTTACTTCCCTGGCTCCATGTATTATTTTCTGACTTAAAATTATTTCCACTTTGGAAAAAATAATATAAACATTAAAATCAGTTTTTCTCTGTCACAAAACATATCAAAATGGATCTATTCATTTTGATACTGTTTCTATTTAAGTGGAATTTTAACAAAATAATAATTATGGAACTTTTTAATGTATAAATTTTATTATTTTGTTTTTGTGTTCATAATTTGCCATTAGACTCTTTGGTCTCTCATTCACATTCATATTTACGATAAAGTGAAAGGAACAGAGGTTAATTTATTATTTTATTGTATTGTTTTAATTGGTAACCAAGCAAGTCTTAAGGTGGTAGACTTCTACATATTAAAGAAGTCAGCATATCCACAATAATAAACCAAAATATTACCACAATTCTAAAAGTTCATCTAATTGAAAAATTTTACTTGTTATCACACTATATTTGGACATTTTAAAGATTATACTTTCTTCATTTTAGAGATGTTAACTTATATAAATAAGACTATTTCAGATTATAATTTCTACATAGTAAGAACATACATTTGGATATCTTAAAAGAAAAGTATAATTGTATTTATTTCAAATAACAATGTGATTTAGGGAAATAGAAAACATTTTGTGTTTAAATTTTCCCAATTAAATAGATTTGACAGTTTCATTGAATTAGTTTTTTTTAAAAAAGGTATGGAATAAATTCTTCATATATAGGGCTAGCAAGATGTCATGTATAGCTCAGTGGAATAAGCGCCTGCTTTGGCAAGCATAGGCACCAGGATTTGATCCCTGGTACCACGATGTGCTGAACTGACCTCAGGAGTGCTAAGCCAGAGCCTGAGTCTGTCCGTGGTGGCGCACGCCTGTAATGCCAGCGCCAGGAGGCTGAAAACAGGAGAATCCCTATAAGTCCAAGCTGCGTTGTGAGACTCTGTACCAAATACATTAAAAGAATTTCTTCACGTATACGTCTATCTGTCTTTTAACGTTAGTGTTATTAGTATAGGTTTCTCAACAATTTCAAAATGTGGACACAGAACACCATATTGAAAGTCACACACACTGTCAGCAATAAAATGTGGTGGTCTCAGAGGAGCCATTACAACACTTCGTTTTCAGTAAGAAGTCTGGCAGAACAGTGAGCAAGACGTAAGTACCTTACAGCAATAACCACACAGCGCAAGCCACATGCCACAAGTACGTGATAAATAGGACTGTGGGCTGGCACAGTGAGGCGTCACATATCTGCTAGAAACTCAGAACGTTCAAGCATGTCTCATCAAACTTTGGTTTTGACCTGGTAGCGCAGCAGCTTGGTTTTCTAAGTAATATTTCCACATATTAGAGCAGCATGATGCTGGAGCACTGTAAGTATCGCTCTGATCAGCTAGCTGGCTCGCATTCTCCAAGTGCCCCTTACACATCTTCTCTCTGGCTAACTCAAGGAAGATCTTTAATGGGTCTAAAGGCCCATTTGGCTCCTCTGAGGGAAATATCACTGTGTGACCCCAGTTGTCTGGGTACCACCAGTTGGTTCAAGGTTGGTAAGAACAGATGCTTCTTTTAAGATTAGTGGTGCTGAGCTGACCCACAGAGCTCAGTTTTTGGAGAAGGTTCAATTCAGTGTCACTCACATTTCCATTACTATGAAAAAATATTTGAGAAAATCAACTTTATAGCATTAGAGTTCATTCTGGCTTGCAGCGGCAGTGGCCTCAGCCCGTGACTAGTCGGCTCCCTGGCTTTGGAGCGTGAGGTGACACATCATAGCACTGCCAGAGCTCATCAAAATACACACCAGAGCTGTCTCCCTCTGACGCGGCAGAGCAGAGCAGCTCACTCGGGGGCCACGAAGCAAAGAAAAGGAAGAGCAGGGGACAGTCACACAGGTTCCTTCAAGGGCATATCCCCAGTGACCAAAACGCCACCCATAGGTCAAAATCTTAAAGATCCCACATCTCCTCACAGCACCAGCCTGAGAAACAAGGCTTCTACACAGAGTCCATGGGTGCGCAGGGGGTTGTGGGAGGATGCAGTACCCCGAGTACCGTAGTACTGGTGATCTCACAGTGGAGATGGTCTGAACTTCATGCACTCTAAGGACAATGAAACCCTGCTCAGTAATTATTGCCATGAATGCTATAATCATCTTTATATGTTATTTTCTGGCAGTTTTCACAGAAATAATAGTAAAATGAGAAAATGTAATAGTAAAATGAGAAACAGCCTTTCAGAAGGGCATGAAGGTGAGTCTAAATCCATGAGCAAGGGAATAAGTTTTCTTCCTTGTTCTGTTTAGAAAGGTCAACCTCATCACAAAAGTGAAAGTGAGGGCACTTCAGGATTGCAGGCATCATCTTTTTTTTTTTTTTTTTTTTTTTTGAGACAGGGTCTCACTATGCAGTTCAGGCTGGCCTTAAGCTCACTTTGTAGCTCAGGTTGGCCTCGAACTCACAACAGTCCTCCTGCCTCAGCCTCCCGAGTGCTGGGATTACAGGCATGCACAACCATGCCCGGCTCTGCAGGCATCATCTTGGCCTTGGCTTTGAACTTTTTTCCTAGGTTCTGCGTCCTGAGTACTTTTATCACCTAGTTTACTGAGGGTTTTGGTATTTGTATAGGAAGGGCCCCATGGATACAGTGCAATGGCAGCTTTTGGTGAAGGAAGTAATATAGCTCCGATATGCTTTTTCAAGTAACTGAGAATATCTTTGACTATCTGCTGTCTTTTCCTCAGCCAACAGCTTCATTCAATTTAATATTGGTTTCTATGTGAGGGCAAGGGATTGTAGGAGTCACAGATCATTTTTGATCTTTATCTCTTGGTGAGTGTGTTCATCATGGGACACAGCAAGAGTTTCAACACGTTCTGGATCTTTCCAAGTCTCCATTTCTAAGTCTTCCAAAGGGTACCCCAGGGAACCCATATTTTCCAAATTATAAGAGTGCTCTCAGGACTTTGTCATCAGTGATGGCAATGCAGGCTTGATCAGTTCAGCTTCACAAATGCTATCCAGCAGACAACATCCCCTGAAAGGAGCATAACATTCCGTACTGTTGTTCTGTAATCTGTCTTCCTGTGTCTGAGAGTTGGAACTGAGCAACCTGCCTATGTACAGCAGTTTTTAGCACTTGATGCACGGGACTGAGCTGAAATGAAGGATCACTGAAGAAACACACATACATTGGCTTCCAAATGAACACACTACATGTCTGAAAACAGCAAATATACACCAGCCACCCAGCATTCTGTGTCCTTCACACATGACCTGGTTACCATTCCACCTTCTTCCAGAACCCCAAATCTCTACATTACAGTCTCTCTGTGGGTAGTATTAATATAATTGCTCTTATTTTAGTTTCTATTTGAGAATCTTCTGGGGGTCCCAGCTTTGTGTGGAGGTTGTGGCCAGATCTTCTCTTGGACTGGTCCTGTGCATTGTTCCCTTTTCCCATTTTAAGACTATTAATCTCAAAAGTTACAGGAGACATGATGGGCTGGCACATGCTCCAGGGTACCTGCTGGCTTTAAATCTGCTTTATTTCTCTAAAGTCTTAAGTTTATACTGCCCTTCCCCTCTGAGAATTGTTTTTCACTTTCTTATTTGTATACATAAAATGATGTTTAGAAAATATGTGTTCCCAGGCACTTTTAGGTATTTTACTTAAAAAGGAAATGCTCCTTAGTGTGCCTACTTCATAAAATGTAAACGTCTTTCTAATAAAAATAAGAAACTATTATCATTCTATCTTTCATTTTGCCCAATTGCCAAAAGCTTGGAAAAGTAGTCTTCAATCACTATTTCAATTTTCTTCCTTCTGCTATGGAGGGAAGTTGCCTTTTACCTTAGTGTGAGTTGCATGGGAAGCAGACGCTCTGATGGAAATTTGAATGTAGCATGGGTATTGCAGAGGGCCCTTGGAAGTAACACGCATAGGGGAAGGGGAGGCGAGAGGCAGAGGGAGGAGCTGAGCTCCTGTGCAGTTGCAGGGGAGGTCTCAACAGATCTGAATGCAGATTCTGCTGATGGGCTAGACCTTCACAGCTGCCTACAGCAGGATCTACTCTCAGCAGTCAGTCACTGGAGAGAGACCCCCATGGAAATGTCAGTGTGACCTTGGGCAAACCCCAGAGAGTCTGGAACCTACAGGTCACCTAAAGGGGAGCCCTCTGAACAATTAGGGACTACACCCTTTATTCCTAAAGGGACACATGGGAGGGACACGTGCAAGGGACATGTGTGAGAGACACATGCGAGGGACATATGGAATCTACCACAGGTGCTATGACTATGCCATTTTCTGTCCAGCTCTTGCAAAGGTTACTAATAACTAGCATGTCCCTTAGACTACAGGAGATTATCCTTTATCTTTTTTAAAAAATAGGCATGCAGTTTTATTTATGTTTTCTTCTTCTTTAAACCACTGCCTCATTCAGCTTTTGTAATACAGCTGGCTCCTCTTTTTTCCAACTCATTGTTTTGCATCTGAGTCTCTTTCTGGGCCATTCTTCACTACAGAGAGCTGGGATCTGCCCTAGCTCCTTCACATTCTCCCTTTAGGTGATCTTATTTATATGCCTAGATATAAATTATTTTTGAAGTCTATGAATATTTTACTAAAATCTCTGTACAACCAAACTGTGTTCCAGAAAAGATGTATCTTTTATAATACCAATGTCGATCTATGTTTATATCCATAAAGTTTTCTATATTAACATTAAATAGAAAGTTCTCTAATAATTTTATCTTTTATTCTTGGAACTGTAACTTACTCAAGATTTTCCTGGGTTTATTGTAACTCAGTGAAACTTTAATTGTTTAAATTGATATTCTGTAGATTGGAAAAAATGGACCTTTTACATATGAATGAACATGGAGAAATATGGAGAACTTTATTTTATATGAATAATCAGTATTTCACCAGATATGATAGATTCATCAGTACATATAAAACTCTGCTATACTCTGATTTTCCTGAAGGAAATACAATATTTCTAGCACTGAGACAAATTTGAAAAAATGCTTTTCCTACCATAGGCACCCATGCCTTAATCACGTGGTATGAATAAGTTTGGTAACTCTAGAGAGAGTTCTAAAGTCCCACTGATTTCCACACCACTGCCTCCCTTTTGTCCTCCACCACTCTTTGTGGTTTCCTCTTGTGATCATCAATGTTTATAATACATATTGTCATCTTGATAATGCTGTGATTATCTGAAAGTGACAATGCCTAGTGACAGCACAGGGACTATCCTGTTTCCTGCATTCTGGATGGTATTATCCTTTATCACCTTGCTTCCCTTTTCTGACTCTATTCTGCTAGAAATATCCTCGTGTCTAGCCTGCCTCTAAACAGTCTTTTCCCCATTGCAGCCCCTGTGTCCCTGTGGAGTCCTGCTTCGTTCTCAGACACCCCACCAGAGGACTGTAATAGCAAAAGAAGAAAGGAGGTCCCATGCATCACACAAGTGAGCATGTCATAGAAGGGACTTGTAGTTTAAAATACAGCCATTTCACAGCCCACTCAAAAAGTATAGTAGTATTTCATTCACTGAAATAGCATTCCAAATGATTTACTTTCAGAAACACAGTGACATCCATACTGTAATTTCTTGTTGGATCATAAATAAACATGATTGAGCTGAATTAGGTTCATTCAATGTCCATAAAAATGTGTATGCCAGTGCAAATTTTGTTTGCAATTTCACAAAATTATATTTTCATATTCAAGGCTAGTTGCGAGCAATAAGTCAATGCTCAGACTGACTCAGCCCTATCTTGCTGTCACATGTTTTGAGAACTTTGACTCATAATAGAAAACACAAGGGACAAACATTTCCTGATATTCTCTAAGCTCAGTCAAAAACTAAGGAGAGATACCCTCAGTGCTGCCAGGCAAGGGACATGCTGGAATGCAGGGGTCACTAACAGGTCACCTGAGAACGAAATTCAGCTCCTCCAGAAGAAGGTAAACAGATCTAGCCAGGCACAATTGCATGCGTCCTCAGGATCACTAATTCATGGCTCTCTGAGGGCATCTGAATTTTGTGTCCTTGGTGTTCTGAAGATACTGTTGAGGAAAGCAACAGCTGTATCCCTGAGGTCACCACTGCCCAGCCCACTGGTGGGGTTCTTACCACAGGGTCTCTGATATGTTCACTGAATTCAACCACAGAGCCTCGTTACAGTCTTTTCACTCATGAAAGAGTTTTGTTTTACTCAGATAGTATAACGAACACTCAACTGAGAGTCACCAATGATTCAGAATCCCCAAAGTAAAATTTCCTCATTCAGATTATCTTTCTTACATTATAGTTGAAGTACACTCAGACTATCTTTGATATAGGGCATTTAGCGTTCAAAATATATCTGATACACAAACCAAATCTGATTCAATAAGCACATTTGTCCAGATCTTATTTTATTTTGTACGATTTTATTTCATTTATTTGTGTTCATTTATGTATTTGGTACAGGGTTGCACTATGCAGCTTGGACTTGCAGTGATCCTCCTGTTTTCAGCCTCCCCGGTGCTGGGATTACAGGTGCACGTTGCCAAGCCCAGTCTCAGTCACTGTCTCAGTGCACCCTGCAGGTGGGGATGGCATGGTAAGCCAGAGATCAGTCCCGGCTTCTGTGCTCTGCCTAAACTGATGCTTTAGTCTGCTGAGCTATCAGGCTGGTCCTACTGTTCCTTTTTTATTTTTATTTTTTGCGGTACTTAGGATCAAACTCAACATTTTGTACTTGCCAAGCAGATGCTTTTGCCACTGAGCTATATCCCTCAGCCCACCATTCCCTTATTTTTATACTGTCTTTCAAGGTGACGCTGAAGATGATGGCCAAACACATCTTTTGTTCAAATTTAAAATTTTTCCTTTGATTTATGTTCCTTGTAATTATTTCCACCAATACTGCTCTCTCTCTCTCTCTCTCTCTCTCTCTCTCTTTACCTACCATCTGTTGCTTTTCCTTCAAAATATTCATTGTTTGTTTAAGTTTGCTCTGACAATTCGGGTATATAATCCTAGGTATTTTTCTTTTTCTTTTATCACAAGAGACATTAGAATTTGTGCTCTTCTTAATGCTCACCATAATATAAGCCATGTTTTAGGGGAGCTGTGAGGAGCTTCTCAAGCCTTGCTGCTTCATCTTCCCTCAGGACAAAGGTAGTGAATGGCACTGCCATCTCAGTTACATGGGTTGTGTGACATACTTGCTCTAATTCAAACTGTTCTGTGCTTTCTTAGAAACACTGCATCAAACTGAAGACTTTTACTTATCAATCTCATTCTCATTTGAAAATATTTTTAGCAGGATTTTTTTTTCAGAACTGGGGATTGAACACAGATCCTTGTGCTTGCCAAGGAAGTGCTTATTCTGCTGAGCCATCTCCCTGGCCCCCTTTAGTAGGTGGCTCAGTAGAATAAGCACTTCTCTGCCAAGCACAAGGGTCTGAGTTCAATCCCCGGTTCCACCAATCAGAGAGAGAGAGAGAGAAAGAGAGAGAGAGAGAGAGAGAGAGAGAGAGAGAGAGAGAGAGAGAGAGAGAAAAGAGACACACTCACACACACACACACACACACACAGAGAGAGAGAGAGAGAGAGAGAGAGAGAGAGAGAGAGAGAGAGAGAGAGAGAGAGAAATATATAAAAAGCCAAGTGTGGTGGCACAGGCCTGTAACCCCAGCACTCAGGAGGCTGAGGCAGGAGGACTGTTGTGAGTTCGAGACCACCCTGAGCTACAAAGTGAGCTTAAGGCCAGCCTAAACTGCATAGTGAGACCCTGTCTCAAAAAGACAAAAAAAAAAGAAAAGAAAAGAAATTTAAAGATAGCAAGTGACGAATGATACAAAAAAGTCATAGCACACTTGAGTTGTCCAGGATTTCCAACGGTTAGAAATGAAGCTTTTGTGTTCTTGATCAGTTATGAAGTTGCCCTGGTTTGTGAGGCTCAATGAGGCTCTTTTCTGAAATTGAATAAAGGTATTCAAATTAAGAATACATATTTAAGTTTCAATTTCTGATATTTCACTCCCTTTCCGAATCAGAAGTTTTAAGATCCCACTCCAGTATTTGCTGCATAACTTAATAACTAACTTTTCAATTCCTCTGTTACCTACCAACTGGTTTTGCTTCCCCAGCCTTCACAAGAAAGTATTCATACTGTCTGAAACTGAGAGTTTTACAGAAATGTACTTCACAGGCCATTTTCAAATTTCAAATGTTGAAAAATACTGCTTCTCCATTGTGACAGTGAAATCCTGGACAGTCACACCATGGGTCTTAGCTGGTGGGCAGTGAGGGGAGAATGTGCTCGTCAGGATCACTGTGAGAAGAGCTTAGATTCTCACGATGCCATTTTTTGTTGTCTGTGATTGTCTACAGCACCCTTTAGTTCTTTACATGTAATATTTTTATGTTTTGCTTAAAGGCATGAAAGAGAAAACACATGTGAAATATTGAACAGATTCCCTGGAGAATAGATGTTCAATAAATGTAAGCAACATATTATTATGCAACTCCTGTCTTAGAAGAATCCTTCTTTTCATACTTTGCAGACTATCCAGTACATTTTCATTGTTTATTCTTTGTGAAAACAGACATTGAAATTTATTAGTCTTAGAAAAATAAAATTTGGTTCATTTTTTCTAGTGTAAGTTGTTATATGCTAGGTAGGAATAGGTATTTGGAAACAGATGTCATCTGGGGTTTGGCTGGGCGGTGTCGTTCATTCTAATCCTCCCATCTTTTCTTGTCTGGGATTCCAATCGTGTTTAAGGTCCACCCACTCAGTCAAAGCAGCACTTATCCATTTGTTGGGAAGCCCAGTTGTTCTCTTGTAAAAAGTAAGTTTTGGATTTTGTGAAATTCTCCCGTAAGACTGTCTGACAGCTTGAATGGGCATAGACAATCTCCCTAAGAAGGGACTGTTGATTTGACCCTGGAATCTTCCCTTTTGATAGAGTCATGTCTGACAAATGATGATATATTGACTCTCAGTTTTAGTTCTATCATGGCTTACAATGGCCATGAAATGATATCGCTAATCCTTATGCATTTTGGGCTACAGGCTCATATGCAAGAGTGAAAGCCAGCAGGGATGCATTCGAAAGTTCGATCAGCTCTCTCTCTGCCTTGCCTCCAACCCTTCAGAGTGAGCAGCCCACAATGTGGCGGATGCATCCTGAGGGGTTTCGGGAGGGCCGAGCTGGTGACCATACGTGGAGCCTCACTGGGTTTGTGGCGCATCCTTAGTGAAGTATGAAGGGTCCCAAGTCCATGTCTATAAAACCAAAAGAATGTCAACTATCTAGTGAATTTTAATGCTGTAATAACATTGAAATTCCTGTGATATCTTTTCATTGTGAGTGGGAAAATTTTTCCTTCTTTATTTGTATACTTAATCAAAGGGGTATCATTCATGGATATGAATTCAAAGAATGGATAATACCACTATTATTTTCATCTGGCTTTGGAAGGCTGTGGGCAGTTTTCTTTGAGAAGTAGTTTCATTATTATTTTTGTGTACATAAGGTTTTTAAAACTGTGTCGTTTTCTGAGCTTATCAGCTGCTCTGGGTTAGAAGAAATGTAATGGAAAACTAATCTACTTGAACACTTTTCTGATGATGGTGCAAAACACTAAGGTGTATTGATCACTTACTGCAGACCTGAGGCTTTTACAAGTTCTTTGCCTGCCTCATCTGTGAAAAAGCAATGATACCTACTTCAAAATTTGCTCCAAAAATTAGGTTAGTACTGATAGAGCATTTAGAATAGTGTTAAAGATACTATTATGTTATTATTATGTTATCTAATCATCCTAACAGTTCCCTCAGGTGAGCACTAATATTCCCACTGCTCTACAGATAAAGAAACTGAAGGACAGATAGAGGAACCTGTCCATGGGCAGAAAGTGTGAGACAGAGCCAAGATCAGAGTCCAGGAGCTTGGACTCTTGCTCAAACCTGCTCAGTGTTGTTTTTCTATTTTGTTGGGCAGGACTTGTAATTCCAGGAAGGGCTTGATGAGTTGGTGTTGGTTATAATGAATATGATGAAATCCCCTGGGGTGTCTGACTGAGTTAATCATAGCTCTGTCAATGCACATCTTTATATTTTAATTTTTAGCTACAAAATAGGGAAGATGAACCAAATGCTCTGGCAGGATTTTCCTAATACTGTGGATACTCTACAGAAATGTTGGAGTTTACTTTCTCTCGAGCAATTCACCCAATTTCACTGCCCACCAAAATGAAATTAGTTACACTTGTACCAGAAGGAGTGTTTATATATGTATACATGTATGGGTGTGCATATGTATGTGTGTGTGTATGTGTGTAAGAATGTTTTCTGGGTAACAGGATAGTTCAAAGCTGAAAAGAAAAGCTTTTAAATTTATTTACCTAAAGCTCTGCAGGAAAAGTCAGCACTACCACTCGGACCTGTCACTGGGCCCTTATTGCCCAGGGGCTGTGCACAAGCTAGGTTATAGATTTTTTTTTTTTTTTTTTTTTTTGCAGCTAAATGGTTCTATTTCTCCATGAAGTTAACTCCATAGTAGCTGTTAGGATTTACTGGCCTTAGTAATATAATTAGCCTTTCCACCGAGTTGAATTTCTTACTGGGAAAAGAAAGCAGGCACATCCTCCACTTCCCAGGAGAAAAGGCAGCTATGAAGTAAGGTGCTCTTCCCACTGAAGGAAGGAAGGGCAGGTAGGATGGGCTCTGGCCAGAGGCTAAATAGTAAAATAGGTTAGGTTTTCTTAAAGATTCTCATGACATGTTATAAACCACTCATTCTTCCATGTAGGAGCTCTCTATGCTAAGCAAGAATCCTCCTCCACTCTTGCAGAAATCTGCACCTCCTTCCCCTCCCCAAGTCTTTTGCCCAGTCCCTCAGATCCTGTAATCTAGGATTACCAGGGCCCCTGGTATTCTAGCGTGTAACACTTTTCAAGTAACATTAATGTTTTCACAGAGCCCTTGCCTGTACCATTCATTATTCTAATGCATGTTCTAGGGAAAAGCTCCGGATGAAGATACCTGGCCATCCTAGTGCAGTGCTTCCTCATTCCGTGGGTGAGCGATCCTCTTACTCAACTACAGGTAAGGTCTGGGATTAGATCTACAAAGAGGAGATCTGTTACAAATTCACTGGTGCGGCTGGGGTGAAAAAGCAACACCATAGCCACATCAGTAAATTTATAGTAGGTCTTCTCTTAGCCCAGTAGTTAGGGGTGGACCTGGGAAACCTAGCTAAACCCCACCCCTTAAAAATATTACCTCTCATGGGAGGCATTGGAACTTTGAAGAGGTGTCACCCATGGGAGGTCTTCAGGTCACTGTGCTGTCCCAGGCAGTGGCATCCTGGCTCCTGCCTCTTTTTTTTTGCTCTCTTTGCTATGAGTGAGTGGATTTGCCCTGCCATGTGCACCCCACTGTTGTCATCTGGCACCTTCACCAGTGGCCTAAAAGCAACAGGTCTGCAACTGGACCCTTTAAAGCCATGAATCAAGCTAACGTTTTTCTTCTTAAAGGTTGCTTTTCTCAGGCGTTTGTCATAGTGGTAGAAGCTAAAATAGGTGCTAAAGGAAAAAAAAAAAAAGATCTTCTTACTTCTATATTACTTAGTTCTGAGGCTAACAGGACCAAGTCTTGGGCTGAGGCACCCATACTATTCCCAGGGATCTGGGAGTAAGTAGAGCTTTGGAAGAGACCACTTGCCTCATGGGTGTGAGGCCCTGGGTTTGGTCTCTAGCACTGAGAAAACTAAGGAAAAAAATTACTGATAAGTTTGGGTCTAACCACAATCAACGAACAAAACATTTTCTCCTTCAGATAGCAGAGGGGACGAGTCTTTTCAAATTTCTTTTCCCAGTATTTGTTTAGTTGCTTTTTATGGTGCTAAGGAATGAACCTAGAGCCTTGTGCATGCTGGGCCAGTGCTCTAGCACTAATTTATACCCCCAATGCTCCAGGGATCTTTTATAACTCGCCTGTAAATGACCTCAGATAAGACTCTTAGCTACAGGTCTGGTGTTAAACTTCATTACTGGCAGAGAAGCCTGGGTGAATTATATTTCACCCCCCTGTACCTATGCTGTAGCCAAGTTTACATTTCAGCTTTTGCTTTCTACTGCGATTCGTATCTTTTGTTATCATCATCATCTCTTAGTAGAGTAAAGCATTGATTGCATTCCTAGTATTCTAGAGGTATCCTGAGGCCTCTTAGGTTTTAACAGGAATATCTGAATAATCTGAATCTTTTGCATCCATTCAATCCTGTAACCAAATAATTGAATATGCTTCTCAAGGCAAATGGGATCCTTAGGGTGACCTTGGATTATTCTGTCCTGGTGGAATTCCTCCAGCTTTCTTAATAGCTGGTCTTCTCTTGAGTCATTTGTTGTTTTTAGATGAATTAGTTAATACCTTCCCATGTTCTTCCTTCCTCCCCTCCCCAAAGGGAGGTTTCTTTTTAAAAATTATTATTTATTTGTTCGTTTATTTATTTGTTACAGGGTCTCACTACGTAGCTCAGACTCAAAGTGATCTTTCTTTCTCAGGCTTCCTACTGCTGGGATTACAGTCATGCATTACCATGCCCAGTTTTGGTGGCCAGCATAGCAAGCCCAGGGTTCTGGGGCTGGCATGGCATGCAGTACCAGGAATAGAACCTGTGTTCTTGTATTTGCCAGGCAGGCACTTACATAGCTGAGCTATCTCCCTAGCCCATGTGTGCTTTCTTAATATATAAAGTATAGTGGCACTGGCTATTAGTTTTCTCAATTTGTTTGGATAGAAATAGTAATACAGTCAATTGTGTCTTATTTGACCCCATATACCATCAATTTTTGTTACAAATTTGATTTATATATAAAATTGACAAACCCAGGTAATTTTGTAGCATCTGAAGATTCCCTGTTATTCAAGGATGAATGTGTAAATTATCCAAATTTGCATTTATCAAATTATGTGAAAGTATTTTGATGATATCATATTTATGATAATTTCATGAAAGTTGTTAATTTCTCCCTCACTGCTTCATGTTCTCAGATGATATATGTAAGTTGTTGAAAGCATAGAGTAGAAAACAAAATGTGGTAACTTCTGCTGGCTTCACTGTAGCAATGTCATTAATGTTTCATGTACTGTACTAATTTTCTTACCTGGAAAAACTTTCACATTTGTCTTTCCAATAAGGTCCAAATTGTTCTGAGCTATGAAAGAAGGATCTGAGGAGAAAAGACATCTGTGGTAGTAAGACAATAAATAAATTTAACACAAGATGTCGACTTTGTTCAGTTGAGATAGCTGCTTCACTCTAAACAAACCTACACAAGTGATTATTGGTGATTGAGACAGCAGTCTGCTGTCACTTGCTTTCGCGGGGTGACAGGAAAGACCCAAGATTGGAGGGTGCCATGCTGTCTGCGTGCTTTTATTCATAGTATGAAGAAGTCATCTTGAGGTGTTAGCAGAGCTTTTTATCTATCTGTCATCCTTGATAATCATCAGTTAAAAATATGCTCTTGTTTTCCTCTTTGATTTTTGCAGTCTTACTAAATGAATTTCTTGGTCCACTTTTCAATTCCGTCTCATCCTGGATGCAGAATTGGTATCTCTTTGCTCATAGATTTTGCCCTGGGAAGTGAATTTAATGTAGCTATCAAAGCTATGTTGTCTCAGTTGAAAAGCTCATATGTCTGAGCATTCATTTAATTCAGTTCACAGTGAAGCTAAAAGCAGAGAGCTCTGTGTTGGGCAGAAACACAGAAAATACACATCACATGTCACAGAGATATATTTTTGAGACAAACTAGTCAACAAACTTCCCTTTAGATGATAGAAAACTGCCTCTTGCTGCTCCTCTGATACTTTCCTCTTGCTGTAATTCTGTATGGTAAACTTCTATCACAGTCATTAGGGAGAGCAACTCTCTATAAACACAACATGGTGTTCATCTCTATAAACAACATAGTGTTAATAAACACAAGCCTACAGTATTTTATCACTTAGGAGAGTTAATCAGTAGTTAAAATAGTAATTATGTATAAATCCTTACAATATAAATAAGGACATTTAACATTTTTTTCTTTCCCACTTTCAGTCATCCAATGATGTCCACAAACCCTTACTATAAGACCAGCGTCAATCTTAGAAATATGCCTAGTTGACATGAACTGTTCCAAATCTAGGGGGAAAAAAAAATAGAATCACCAGAAAAAATCAATTCTCTCCTTATGAAGAAGGCAGAGGAGCAAAGTCATAAATAAACCTTATTCATGTGCACACTACAATCCCACTGTTTTAAAATCATTGCATCTTGTCTTCTGAGATCTTTGGTGAAAGGCCTCTTTTAGGGCATGGCTGCTGAGATAACCCAGGAACTCAACTTTCAGAAAAGGAGAGAAATTTGTAATGGGCTGGAAGAAATTGGTGTGGACTAGAGAAGAAAAAAAAAGTGAGTCATAAGGGCTGGCCAGATAGCTCAGTGGACTAAAGTGTCTGCTTAGGCAAAGCCTAGCAGTTGGGGTTTGATCCCCAGCCTGTCATGCTGACTCCACCCCAGAGGCACACTGTGATATGGATTGAGACTGGGTGTGGTGGCACATGCCTGTAATCCTAGCACTTGGGAGGCTGAAAACAGGAGGATCACTAGGAGTCTGATCTATGTAGTGAGACCTTGTAGACCCTATATTAGATATATGAAGAAAAGAAAAAGAGAAAAGTGAGTCATGTCACTGATGCACTGGCTAGATACGTAAAATGAAGTCAACAAAATTCATAGTAGTGATTGTAGCAGATTGTGTCAGTACCATTTGGCCCAAAATTTGCTCTTTCTGACTCATGTTTACTCAGCCGAGCTGCCCAGAGAATGAAATCTCCTGACCACCTGAGTCTATTGCAAGTTGCCCAAAAGCCTAGTGGGAGGTTGGGAGAATTCATTCACCAAGTAGATAAGCAGAGTCAGCATGAGGCAGGGAGGATGAATTGTAGAGCAGAAGACTTCTGACTCACAACCACACTGGGGAGTGTTTATTTGTAGTATGTTTTGTATATTTGCAGAAGTTCAAACCTGTTGCATTTCTGTGATTTGACTCTAACTAGGCAAAGAGAGAAGCAATAGACATTCCAATCTCAGCTTACTAAAAGACCGTCCCAAATTCCAGGACACACAGAAGGCTGAGCAGTGGAACAAGATCATTAACAATGTGTGGGAGTATGTTTCTACTTATCATAATCTATACTTGTTTTAAAAATTATTGTGCATGTTCTGGGTGTATTGACCAAGTAATTTAGCAAAATCGGGTGGTTTTGTTTCATGGATTTTGTGGTATGTTAAGATGAACTAACACTTTCTTAGGTGTCCACAGGAAAATAGCATTCACTCAATGTGATAGAAAAGGGGAGGAAGTTATGATTCCAAATGCACTCAAGCAGTTTTGGAGCAAATTTGTTCAAATTTATCCATGACAGCTATGTATTTGGAACAGTTTACATTTGGAAATGGTTGTTTTACTCATGCATCGAGCTATAAGAACTCTATAGCTGCTGAGTCAATACTCTAAAAAAGATATTGCACAGTGCTTTTCAGCAACCATAAGTGAATGTTTCCAATTGTCTGGAGGAATTTTACTTACATTAAGACTCATCTTAGACATAAAAATATAATGTCAAATAAATTTGTTCCATCTCTTGGCCCTTCCTTCATTAAATAATTCAATTGTTAACCAATGGTTGGGGGCATGGACTGTGGACACCCAAATATGAAGTTGATTAGAGACAAAGAAGCAGCTTTACTTGAGCCATACACTATTTATTTTATCACTCTCTGCTCTCTTTTCAAGTATAATATGGTAAAACACAGTTACTCAAGTTAACTGTTTAGTTTGATTTGTCCTAGAACTTGGCTTGTGTATTAATAGTGAGTTCAAAGAAAGGAGTATGTAGAAGAGGGACATAATTGATGGACACTATGCACATGACTATAATGACTTTTGCCTTGCAGTTTGATATCTGGTGAGTTTACTGGATGCATTAATGAAAAACCTTAGGGCTGGGGAGATAGCTTAGCAGTCTAAGAGCCTGCCTGGTACACACAAGGACCTAGGTTCAATCCTTGGTACGGGATGCCATGCCAGCCTTTGAACCATGGGTGTGCTGTGCTGACCTCCAAACTGGGCGTGGGGGTGCATGCTTGTAATGCCAGTGCTAGGGAGGCTGAGACAGGAAGATCATTGCAAGTCCTACCTGTGTAGGGAGACCCTCTACCAAATAAATAGATAAATGCATAAATAAATAGATAAATAAACTTAAAAAGTAAAATGTATGGAGGATTGGCTCAGAAGACACAGATGTGAACTGTGTTCTTTAGTTTTCTAGAACTTTCTTTTTATCTGTAAACACACACACAAATGCAAGCGCGCGCACACACACA